>SJXQ01000147.1:284244-523936 GCA_006408695.1 Aepyceros melampus
GTCGGACTTGGTGATGCCTGAAGGCCCTTCTTGTCTGTCTCCTCTCCTCTTCCCTCCCCCGACCCCCACGCTCCCCCCCCCCCATTTTTTTCTGCAGGAAGCATCCTCAGGAATACTGAGAGGGCAGCCTCTAGCATACAGGTTCCAAATATAGATTCTGAGTATGTATTTTGGCAAGCTTAGGAAACCAGAACCCTCTTCCCCAAACCCTGGTTTCTGCACCCTCAAAGTGGCTTTAAATGAGGCAGATTTTAAATGTGGCAGCAGGAAGCTTACAGACACCAAGTCAGACTTTAAAAAAAAAAAAAGGAAGAAGAAAGAAATGGTACAGAGAGGGGCTCCAGTAAGGTCACATATAGGACCATAGATGTTAGGAGAGTTGGGTCGTATGGCATTCCTACCGCTTGGCAGTTATTTTCTGTCCTAAAAATAAGAGTACACACTCGAAGGTGGGCCACCCAGGAGGGCCCATCCTGCTGCCAATCAGGAAAGGAGAATGCTACACAAAGCTGAGGTGGCCTTAAATGTTGGGTTTCCTTGCTAAGGAAAACTTTCTAGGGCTTTTCAAAAGTCTCTCTTCAGAATTGTACCCTTGGCGAGAAAATGAAAATATGAACATTGCTCACAGAACTTGATACTTTTTCAGTAGGAGAGAATGGAGGTGCTGGCCAATGAAAACACAGTTAAGAAGTTCAGATGTTTTCGCTTTGTGTCCGTATGTTTTCAGTGTGTGTCCCCTTTTCGCATAGTTCTCGAAAGGATGCTTCCAAGAGGGAGATTTCTCACAATGGCACATCTCTGAGTCACCAAAGTTTGTATTCTTGGTTGAACACTTAGAACTCATCATGCTTTGAAGAAGAGCAACCAGGATGGGTAAAAAAGGACCCAAACAAACGAAATGATCTGTTCCGATTCAGATCAAACCCAGGGCTCTGTGACAACCTAGAGGGGTGGGATGGGGTGGGAGGTGGGAGGGAGGTTCAAGAGGGAGGGGACATATGTATACCCATGGCTGATTCATAATGATGTATGGCAGAGACCACACAATATTGTAGAGTAATTGTCCTCCAATTAAAAATAAGTAAATTTTAAAAATTGTGTTTAGCATGTATACATGTATGCATCTCAAGTTTGGCGGGGAAAACGGGAGAACAGCTTTCAAACTCCAATAGAGAAACAGCAAACATGGGTCTCCTTCACGAGGTCCTGGGTTCTTCCTACTTTTTGTTTGTTCACTTTGGGAAATCATTGTTGTTTTCCCTCTCTTCCTCTTCATTATTTTTCTTCTTTGGGGAGACAATCCTATATTTCATCCTTTTTACAAATCTTTATTGAGTTCAAAGATTTTTTTTAATGTGTGATAACTACTGAACCCACAGTGATTTTCATATGTAGCCCTATCCATTCTTTTTCAGTGCTTTTTAGAATATGTCTGTCTTTCTTTTTGGCTGCCTCAGGTCTGTCAGCTGGGGCATGTGAGATTTTTCATTGCCGTGCTGGCTCAGTAGTTACGGTGTGCAGGCTTAGATGCCCTGGGCATGTGGGATCTTAGATTCCGGGCCGGGGACGGAACCTGTGTCCACTGCAGTGGAAGGCAGATTCTTAACCACTGGAGCACCAGGGAAGTCCCATTTTTCATGCTTTATACAAGTCTTTTATTCCTTGGCATCTTGCTCTCCAGATTACAAGGAGTTCCCTCAACTCTCTGAATCGCGTTTGGCCCAAACTTCCCTGGTGGCTCAGCGGTAAGGAATTTGCCCACCAATGCAGGAGACTCAGGTTCAATCCCTGGGTTGGCAAGATCCCCTGGAGGAGGAAATGGCAACCCACTCTGGTAATCTTGCCTGGAAAATCCCATGGAGAGAGGAGTCTGGCGGGCTACAGTCCATGGGGTCACAAAAGAGTTGGACATGACTGAGCGACTAAACAGCAAGAACAAATGCTTGACCCAGTAGCTTCATGCATAGGCCGTAAATTACATTCCTACGGAATTCTCCAGGGGACACTCTTACCTGCATGGCAGTTATCTTCCTTTCTTATCCCAAAGATGCCATCCCACGGTGTCCCACATCCACAGGCTGGATTGGAAACCCCACTGTCAGGCCATGTGTTGCTTCTTCAATGGTAATGAAACTTTCTGACCTATTAACTTATTTATTCATTTGGCAACATTCCACTCCCCACTTATTTGACATTCGCCTAATAAATGGGGTGGTCCCGTGGTTGGCTTCGTTTGGAAAATTCTGTATTAAACAAAATCACAATAGTTGCTTTTTGTTTAACACAGATCTTATCGATGACATTAATGTACACATGTATTTTGTAAATCTCCAATAAAGGGATTTGGAATTCTCTGTTTTCCAAAGAGTTCTCGTTTTTTTTTTCCAGGGAAAGGGAGGCTTCACATACCAAGGGTTTAAGAAACAAAGTTGGGTTAAAAAAAAAAAAAAAAACAGATGAGAAGCATCTATAGGACACGAATGGACAGTGAAACAAAAACAGCCTGAGCGTCAGTAAAATAGTCAGTAGCGGGGGGAACTGAGAGGGACCAAAGGAACAGGAGGGACCTGAACAAGACCACGGAGGATACTAAAGATTGTGTCAAGCTGGAGAAAAGCATTCAGATCCATTTGTTTTTATTAATTCTATAGTGGAGTATAGTTGATTGACAATGTGTTAGTTTCAGGTGTACAGCAAAATGATTCAGTTATACATCCACATGTCTCTGTCCTTTTTCAAATTCTTTTCCCATTAGGTTATTGCAGAGTATCAAGCAGAGTTCTTTGTGCTGTACAGTACAAATCCTTAAAGCATCGTGCTGGCTGTCCAAGGTACTGCCACAGACCTGCAGCTTCCTGCTCTTGCCAGGGCCTCTTGGAGCGCCCTTAAACCCCACTGGCCCAACAGTGAACTCTCACGCTGCTTCAGATCGTCTTCTGGTTCCTGCTTCCATCTTGCTGCATGTTTTCCCCTCCGGCCTCACATTCTATTCCCCAGCCACACAGGACTGCTTGCACCCTCGCGTGTTCTTGCCTTCATGTGTCCTCAGTCACTCAGTCAAGCCTGACTCTTTGCGACCCCCGTGACTGCAGCCCGCCAGGCTCCTCTGACCTTGGGATTCTCCAGACAAGAATACTGGCGTGGGTTGCCATTTCCTCCTCCAGGGGATCTTCCTGACCCAGGGATCCAACCTGCATCTCCTGCCCTAGCAGGCAAATTCTGTACCACTGAGCCATGTGGAAAGCCCCTCATACCTTTATTCCTTTCTCTCTTTCGAAGTCATCTGCCAGGATTGATCTGCCCTGACTTTTTCACCTGATCATTGCCTTATTTTCAAGCGTTCAGTTAAGGTCCCTTGTCCTTATGAAGCTTTTCCTGCTAGTCCCCCACCCCCAGGCTGAGTGCTACTTCTGATTCTTTATGAAACAATGTGAATATGTTTATCATAGTTGTGAAACTTCTTTTTATTATCTTTCATTTTCTTCTCTGTCTCTGCCACCCACTAGACTGCAGGCTGCCTGAGGGAAGTCATGACCTTTGTATTCCTTCTGCCTTCCCACAGTGCTTCATGAAGCTTTGTGGAATGAATGAATAAGTAAAAGAGCATAATATGTTTCTGACATTCCTATAACAGAGGGCTGAACTAGGGAGAACACCAAGTGTTAAACAGGAAACTGCCCAAATAACATCACTCTCTACACCGAAAACCTAATTTAACTGGGGAAACACATAGCAAATGTAAGGGCCTGTCATACCTGGACAATAAGGAGGCATACATATAGAAATTGTAATGCTGATTTTGTAAAATTTTAATATCAAGCTTGTATAACTTAAGAAAATTTGAACTTGGGTGACTTTCAGTTTTATGTAATTATCTATACTATAGCAGCTTTCAAAATTTTTGCTCTCAGAATTTGTTTACTTTCTTACAATGGAAACTTCCAAAAGCATTTTTCTTTTATTGTGGGCTGTAGCTGTCAATATTTACCATATTAAAAATTCAGAGAAGTGTCTAGTCATTTGTGGTAACAATATATAACATTATTTATGAAATGTGTATTACTTTCAAAATAAAAATAAAGGTGAATAGGATTGTTTATGCTTGCAATCTCTTTAATAGAAGACAACTGTATTTTCTTAAGTGCTTCTATACTCTGATGTAGCACGTTTTTTTCCTCAACGTGTATGAAGAAAATACAGCCTCACACCAACATATAGTTCGAAAAAAGAGGAAGATTTTAGTTGCTTTTCCTGATACAGTTATACAAGGTGTTTTCCTTTTCTACGACCACCAAACTCAACAACTGGTCACTTCTTAGCCATTATCTGTACTATGGAATCTAAAACCTTCAGTGAAATTTTCCTCCTCTGTTTCAAGGCTATCTTTATTTCTATTTTTATTTGAATAAATCTTTTACCCAGGAATAATTTTGTAACATCAGGCATTGGTCATTTGGAAAATATTCATTCACTGAGTTCCACAGATTTTCTAATTATTGACCTATATCATTATACAATATAAAAAACCTGCATTCACTAATATCACCACTGATTTTATCAGAAAAGTCTTTAGTATTGGGAAGCTGTTAAGTTCAGAGAGGCAAATAAGAGTTTTTTGAAATTCTAATTTGTCCTTGAAAGCTTGCATTGTCTTGGAAAAAAATACTGCCAATTGCTTTTCTTAGATTGACAGGCTCACTTTGTTCATTTTTCAGACAATATCTGCCAGATACCCAAGTCTGAAAAGCATAATGTTTGCCATTAATTCATCTGGCAACTCGAACCAATCACTTGAGTGCTTTTTCTCATGACAGTCATACTTAGTTATGTAGCAGAAGTGCTTAACGGCATACATCCCATTTTGTTCCGTGTAATATAAAAAGGGTATGTATTCAAGTATTAAGACAGTAAAAATAATAGTTTTTACTCCATCAAGGATATTCTTAAGTGAAACAAGTCAAAAAAAAAAACAACTCTGAAGGGTGTAGCAGTGAAGAGCATAGCAGTGAAGAGCACATGATTGCTAACCCACTTTCACATCAGCTGTACTGATTTATGCAATGGTTCCATCATCTTACCCATCAATGCAAATGCCTACAGAGTAGAAAAGCAAATTATGATCTTAGCAATACTATAAAGATAGCTTAGATCTTGAGGAGCTCTTGAAAAGGTCTCAGAGACCTCAGAGGTCTGAGGACCACATTTAGAGAACCACTAATCTGTTGGATGGAGGCACACCTTGGCACTTTGTACACAATACAGCCTAGTTCTGTTAGATATGGCAAACACTTGATCAAAGGTCTTGGAGACATTTTTTAAATATGTAAGACAGAAAATAGAACTTGATGACTGAACATGGAAGGTGGCTTGCAGGAGTACTGGCGGGGGTAGCAGGGTGGGTGTGCCCTAAACCCAGAATATAAAGAATACAAAAAGTTTTAGTAATGAAGTCAGACATTGTGAATCTCTTCTCTCTCTCTCTCTCTCTCTCTCTCTCTTTTTGGTTGTTGTAATGTGCAGACCAGGGATTGAACCTGGGCCAAGGCAGTAAAAGTCCAGAATCCTAACTGCTAGGCCACCAGGGAACTCCCAAGTCCTTGTGAATCTTAAAGAAAGAGAACACGAGAAAAATTAGGTGTTAGGTAGATTGGGGCAAAAAGAAATGGTGAGTTTTATTTTGGACGAGCTCTTCTTCTCCCCTGAGCATCCCTACCTCTTCTGATCTCAGGTCCAAGCTGTTTCAATGGTTCTCTGAGGACCCACTGAAATCCCCTATCTGGGTCTGACCTCCCTAAAAATCTAACCTATCATTTCCATTATCCTTTATAAGCAATCTGTTCTCATCACGTTCCCTTGTGATAACAAATGAACTAATAAACTGTAACAAGTTAACATTGATTTGTGTCGAAAGGCGGTTGAATTAAGCTTTTATGTTTGCATTCAGTCGTGAAATTAGTAAATTTCTATATCCCCAAAGGAGTGCATTTCTTCTTCTTTTTTTTTTTTGGCTGCACTGGGTCTATCGTTGCTGTGCGTGGGCTTTCTCTCATTGCAAAGAGCGGCCCTGCTCTCTACTTGCGGTACACAGGCTTCTCATTGCAGGGGCTTCTCTTGTTGCAGAGCACGGGCTCTCGAGCTTGCGGCGTTCAGTAGTTGTGGTTGACGTGGCTTAGTTTTCTCTCGGCAGGTGGAATCTTCCCGGACCAGGGATCAAACCCGTGTCCCCTGCATCGGCAGGTGAATTCCCATCCGCTGCGCTGCGACGGAGGAGCCTGGTGGGCTGCAGTCCATGGGGTCGCAAAGAGTCGGACACGACTGAGCGACTCCCCTTTCACTTTTCACTTTCATGCATTGGAGAAGGCAATGGCACCGCACTCCAGTGTTCTTGCCTGGAGAATCCCAGGGACAGGGGAGCCTGGTGGGCTGCCATCTACGGGGTCGCACAGAGTCAGACATGACTGAAGCGACTTAGCAGCAGCAGCAGCAGCGCCTCCAGGAAAGTCCAGGAATGCGTTTCTAATGGTAAATTATGAGACTCTAGGGAATCTTGGCTGGTAAAGTGGAGGTGAAAAAAAATCCTGACCATGTACGAAGGAAGTATACCTGCCTGCAGCGGTGTGTCTCCTTGACGCACAATACTGGAACTATCTATAGAAATTTTACCTCCAGCTCTTTAGGAAGCAACAGTGTTTGATGGGGCTTTTTAAAACAAGTTTTTATTGAAGTATAGTTGATTTATAATGTGTTTCTCTATAACAAAGTGACTGAGATCTATCTGTTCTTTTTCATATTCTTTTCCATTAAGATTTCTCACAGGATATTGAATACATTCCCTGTGCTGTGCAATGGGAACTTGTTTGTGTTTGATAGGTTTTTAACTAATTAACATCATCTCAGACTTATTCTTAAGATGAAATCATCTGAAGTATTAGACTTCTTAACTAAAGTTTTGGGAAATACAGGAATTAATCAAAGGGATTGTAGCTGTTTCTGAAAACATCATCAAATGGGATGAATGATAGTGAAGAACCTTGCTGTATTTATCTCCTAAATGTTTTCTGAATCTTTCCCCTCTTCAGTTTTGCTCAGAAAGTAATTATTATTTCTCCTTTCCTCCCCTTTGGAGGTCCTATTTTCACTATATTGGGTCTCTCAGGTGAATCTCTCATGATGGCTTGTAATGATCTCATGATCATTTAACTTGTAATATTCTTTGTTTTATTTTTACTTTTCATCATGAATATGTACTTTCATTTGCTCTTCTAGGTCTTTGTTTTCATTTTTCAGCTGTTTCAACTCTATTCTCCAGGCCATCTGTTGGATTTTTAAATTGAGAATCAAATTTTATTTTAAGAAGTCATTTCTCCCTCTCTGATGGATCTTTTTCAATTCTTTCTTGTATCTCTTTAAGAATTCTCTTTACAACCATTTTTACATTCATCTCTGCTCTGCAAGGCAGCTCTTTTGTTTACTTAGGCTGGCTCCTCTATCAAGTTTCTGAGGCCCTTTCAGTGACGTTTTGACCTGTGTGTCTGGGTTACTGGAAGCATCTTAGGCGATGAAAGGGCAGCTGTATAGCACAGGGAGCTCAGCTCAGTGCTCTCTGCTGACCTGAAGGGCTGAAACGGGCCAGGTCGGAAGGGAGGTTCAAGGGGGAGGGAATATCTGTATACACACTGCTGATTCCCTTTCTTGTACAGCAGAAACCAACACAACATTGTCAAGCAATTATAGTCCAATTTTTTTTTTAAAGGCGTTTTCTCACCAGGAGGCTGACTTAGGAAAGACTGATGGAATTCAAGTAATTCCCAGTGTTTCAGGATGCATGGGTGTTGTCACCTGGCCAGAGGCTTCAGTAAGCTATGGGTTATTTTTTTTAAGATTTTATAGAATCTATGAATTCTTAGATCTACACATTGACATAAGTAATTTCGTCCAGAAATTAGCCCATGCTTTTCTGCTTCACACCCGACTCCAGTACTCTTGCTTGGAAAATCCCATGGACGGAGGAGCCTGGTAGGCTGCAGCCCATGGGGTCGCTAAGAGTCAGATACGACTGAGTGACTTCACTTTCACTTTTCACTTTCATGCATTGGAGAAGGAAATGGCAACCCACTCCAGTGTTCTTGCCTGGAGAATCCCAGGGACGGCGGAGCCTGGTGGGCTGCCGTCTATGGGGTCGCACAGAGTCAGACACGACTGAAGCGACTTAGCAGCAGCAGCAGCAACTGAGTCCTCAGGATGTGAAATTTCAGGTAAACCTCCTGCATATTATCTGTTTTCTTGAGAGTCAGAGGGTAACAAAAATACTTGCTGATGCTGCCATCTTCCCAAAATTATTGCTCCCTGCTATTTGTCTCTGAATCAGCCTTTCATCATTTCTTGTCTCTCGTACTAAACTGGCTTCCTCGCTGTCCCTTTGCCACCAACCTGCTGCTACTTAAGCCTGTTTCCAGAAGAATCTAATTACTATGTGCAGCTGCCCGTGTCATTCTCCCATCTGAAACTGGTCAGTGGCCTATGATCACTTCAGATAAAATCCGAGCTCTTTACAAACGCCTTCTTAATCTTTTTCCCACTTGTACCTTTAGCCTCATCTCCCATCACTCTCTGCCTTGTACTTAAAGTTCTAGGTTTAGAACATAAAGGATAAGTTATAATTTCCCTATACACTGTGCTATTTATTTCAAAACCCTGCATTTTTTGTTCGTGCTGATGATTATTCATGCAACAAGCACTCACTGAACACCAGCAATGAGTCTGACACTGTGGTGGGCGTAGGAGGTATGATGTTGTCCCCATAGAGCTTACATTCTAAGACAGATGTCACAGTTGCATTGAAAGAACAGAAACCTAATAAAAGCAAAAAGAAAAAAAAGTGCATTATCCCCCCTTCACTGCCTCCATTATTTCCCCTCCTCTGGCTGAATATTGATAATTCTCCCCCTCAGTTTCTACAGCTAATAAATCATCCCGCTGTCTGCTGACCACGGTCTGTCTCTGGCTGAAAGCCCTTTTTCAGATGGAGTCCTTTTATTTATTTAATTTCTTTAATGCTATTTTTTTAACTTTACTTTTAAAAGATATTTATTTATTTTTAATTGATTGATGATGGGTTTATAATATCAGTTTGATTTCTGTCATACATCAACATGAATTAACCATAGGTGTACATATGTCCTCTCCCTCTTGAGTCTCCCTTCCTCCTCCCATTCATCCCACCCCTCTAGGTTATTACAGGCTCCAGCGTGCGTTCCCTGAGTCATGCAGCATATTCCCATTGGCTGGCTGGTTACATATGGTGGTGTCACCTCCCATTCATCCCACCCCTCTAGGTTATTACAGGCTCCAGTGTGAGTTCCGTGTCATGCAGCAAATTCCCATTGGCTGGCTGGTTACATATGGTGGTGTCACCTCCCATTCATCCCACCCCTCTAGGTTATTACAGGCTCCAGTGTGAGTTCCGTGTCATGCAGCAAATTCCCATTGGCTGGCTGGTTACATATGGTGGTGTCACCTCCCATTCATCCCACCCCTCTAGGTTATTACAGGCTCCAGTGTGAGTTCCGTGTCATGCAGCAAATTCCCATTGGCTGGCTGGTTACATATGGTGGTGTCACCTCCCATTCATCCCACCCCTCTAGGTTATTACAGGCTCCAGTGTGAGTTCCGTGTCATGCAGCAAATTCCCATTGGCTGGCTGGTTACATATGGTGGTGTCACCTCCCATTCATCCCACCCCTCTAGGTTATTACAGGCTCCAGTGTGAGTTCCGTGTCATGCAGCAAATTCCCATTGGCTGGCTGGTTACATATGGTGGTGTCACCTCCCATTCATCCCACCCCTCTAGGTTATTACAGGCTCCAGTGTGAGTTCCGTGTCATGCAGCAAATTCCATTGGCTGGCTGGTTACATATGGTGGTGTCACCTCCCATTCATCCCACCCCTCTAGGTTATTACAGGCTCCAGTGTGAGTTCCGTGTCATGCAGCAAATTCCCATTGGCTGGCTGGTTACATATGGTGGTGTCACCTCCCATTCATCCCACCCCTCTAGGTTATTACAGGCTCCAGTGTGAGTTCCGTGTCATGCAGCAAATTCCCATTGGCTGGCTGGTTACATATGGTGGTGTCACCTCCCATTCATCCCACCCCTCTAGGTTATTACAGGCTCCAGTGTGAGTTCCGTGTCATGCAGCAAATTCCCACTGGCTGGCTGGTTACATATGGTGGTGCAGAGGCATGCATGCTGCTCTCTCCATTTATCTCACCCTTTCTCTCCTCTCCCCTGCCTTTGTCCATAAGTGTGTTCTCTATATCTGCGTGGATGGAGTCCATTTAATACCATTTTCAGATGGTCTCCTCTCTGATCGCCCACCTGGGTACACAGGTGATGGCAAGAGCAGTAGAGAGAAGCGATGGGTTCCCAGCCATTTAGGAAATGGAATGCATTGGGCTGGCTGTGGACAGTGAGGAATAGGGACCAAGTCAAAGATACCCACAGGTTTCTGCTTCCTGCAAGAGAGTGGTGCCATGCATGTTGCTGTTTTCCTCATTCTTCTTTCCTCCTGCTCCTCCCATCCTCCCTCCTGCCCTCCCCCTCCTCTTCTCTTTTTGATATTATTCCTGTGAGTGCTGTGCAGCATCATTTATCAGCCAGGGAGATGGTCTATCATCATCAATCAGGACTGGAAATAAGAGGACAGGCATGAAGAAAAAGAGCTCTCCCAAAGCTACTGAGCGGCGGTAATTAGGAATCTTAGACGGCCTATGCCTTGTACTGAGCAGTGGTAATCAGGAATCTTAGAAGAATTGTTGTTTCAGGTTCTTATCTTCAAACATAAATTCTGTGCATGTGAAAAGGAACAGAAGCAAGAAACAAGAAAATCTGCCTTGTAGTACAGGATGGCCAACCGCAGTAGAAACGATTGGTGAGAGCTGTGGAAGAGTTGGAGGAATGACTGAGCAAGTGAGGATCGCACAGCAGAGTGGCTGCCGCGCTGCACAGCCAATGAGCCTCGGGGGTGTGATGGCGGGGTCAGTACTCTAGGGCTGAGGGCAAGACCCTCATGGCTGTGTCAGTATGACCTGCTTAATTAAGCTTAGACATTCTATGGAAATATTTCCATCAAGCTTGAATGTTTCATTCTGATGACGTGGGAGCTGTAAAAAGAAAACTTATTAACGCTTTATCTGGAAAATTGCTTCATTTTTCAATGGTGAAATATTTTGAGAAAGAAATCATTGAGAAATGTGTAAGATCAGTATTAGTAGTAAGTCATCTGTTTGGTCCTTCATGTTAGTATGTCCAAACCTAATGTTAAGTTGTTGTAAGCATACCATAGGACACAGAGCAGACAATTGCATATCCTCATTAAAAAAAAAAAAAAACCTTTTTATTTTGTATAGGAGAATAGCCAGTGAGCAAACAATGTTGTCATAGTGTTGAGTGAAAAGGGAAAGGGTCAGCCATGCACACACATGTATCCATTCTCCCCCAAACTCCCCTCCCATCCAGGCTGCCACGTAACATTGAACAGATTTCCATGTGCTATACAGCAGCTCCTTGTTGACGCATAATCTCATTTTATTATTGACATTTGTATTTGCATTTGACATTTATTCTTCCTATACAGTATTGTAACAAAATTGTGTGAGGCATCTATAAATGGTATTAATAAGAATATGGACTTCTTTAATACTTTCAAAGAAAAAAAGTAACGTTGCTAAGGGCCTTGTATTGAATTTTACCAGCCATTTTGGACTAGGGGAAATTCACAGAACAAAATCCAATGCCTTGTAAAGCGATCGTCTACCCTCAGAATTTTCTAGCCCAAAATAGACAGAGGATTGTTGCAGAGTGGATTAATCATCAGCTAGGCAAATGATCTAGGTCATCTTTAAAGTTGTTTCCAGTCTTGAGATATAAATGTAAAATCTTACTGGCCCTTCCAGATGTCATAGGCTGCAGTTGGCAAAATGTTTTGAAGTGATAAATATTCCATATGAATCTGTATTTCTTACACCAGTGCTGCCCAACAGAGCATTCTGCCATGACGAAATGTTCTTGATTTGTGTCATCCAATCTGGTAGCCATTAGGCAAGCATAGCTTAGAGAGCTTTTGAAGTGTGGCTAGTGCAACCAAGGAAATTAGTTTCCTCAGCCCTCATCAGCCACTGAGATAGGTGGCTACCATATTGGAAAGTACAGATCTATATTCACTTTTCTTTAACACTGACTTAGAAATGCTTCTTAGTATTTTGCATTTAAAACATCATTTCACAGAAACTCAGGATCGCTATGACCCAATAACTCGAGAGCCAGCCCACGTGAGTAGAGTTCTTGACTGGGTTGAGAAGAAAATTCTACTTGACTCCAGTTCCATGTCCTAGCACGGTGCCTGACACAGGGTATCTGTCAATAGACATCACGCAAATTTTCTTTGAATCCCTTGAGTCTCTGAATTCAAACATCTCATTCACTCCATCCCATACGTTTCTTTTAAAGAAAAGCACCAGTTTCTTATTTCATTTTTACTGCACCAAAAGTCCAAGGATAATAAAAGTTTAAGAACTTCATGAACCAACTCAGCCCATGAACTCAGAGATTAGTCAACAGCTTAAACAAACAAGTCTGGCCAGCTGGTCCTTGCTCTCTTTTACCGCAGTCTGGGACAGGGACAAAAGGCATTTTAGGAAAGGATTTGTGTTCCTTTCAGCTCGTCATCCAACCCCCTTGCTCGCAAAGCATTTGACTGATGATAAACAAGATGGCAGCTGGTCTTGGCGACCACTCCGGGCAACCCACCACGGCCCTCGGAACGTCTCTCTCCAGGGGACCACTGAACTTCTGTCACCCAGGGCCCCAGCCCAATGAGATGCGGCGTGCCTTCCCGCTCCTCCCCACCGAGACCTGCAGCCGCAGGCGGACGACTATCGCTACACCGGCTCTCACTTTCTTGTTCTTAATGCCTAAGTGGGGCGGTCCTGCCACACCGAGCAGAGTTTAGACAAATAAACAGGATCAGGACACTCTATAATTAATGGGCTCCACCACACAGCCAAACTGCCCAGCTTCATAGTTTCGGACTATTTTGGATTCACCATAGAACTTTGCTTTTTCTGCAACTGCTCCATTTAGAAGGAGAGCAGGTCCCCGGTCTAGGCTGGGGTTGAGTGGGTGGTTCACGCAGTGCCCTGTTGGAAGACTCAAGTTTTGCATGCAATGTGTTTGCTGGTTGGTTTTCTCCACCCCCTCCCACTAGTATAAAGAGTGGAGAACCCCAGACCTACAGACTCGAAAGGCTGAGAAATACTCCTCTGCCAGAGTCCACCACAGCCAGGAATGAACAGGCTTTGTTATGGCTCGAATTGTATATCCTCCCAAATCTATATTTTTTTGAGATTAGAGCAGTAATTTTATTCAGTTTGGAAAACTCTTATGTCTTGGGGAAAATAAAGATGTTTTCGTTAAAAAATCAGTATTTCTAGGGCACTGTACATCTACTCTAGCAAATTTACAAGCCGCTGTTCAGTCGCTGAGTCGTGTCCCACTCTTTGCGACCCCATAGATTGTAGCATACCAGACTTCCCCCGTCCTTCACCACCGCTTGGAGTTTGTTCAAACTCATGTCCATCAAGTCGGTGATGCCATCCAACCATCTCATCCTCTGTCGCCCCCTTCTCCTCCTGCCCTCAGTCTTTCACAGAATCAGGGTATTTTCCAATGAGTCTCTTATACGTAAAAGCATCTTACTTAGAATGGAAGAGAATGCCACAGAAACCAAATCAAAATTCGTATTTTTTGAAGCTCTAACCCCCAGTACTTCAAAATGTGTACTTCATATTTAGAGATCAGGTCTGAAGAGAGGTAATTAAGTTCAAATGAAATTATTAGGGTGGGCCCTAATCTGATGTAACTGGAGTCCTTATAGGACGAGGCAATTTGGATACAAATACATACAGAGAGCAGATGGTGTGAAGCCAAGCCGGAGGCCAGAAACAGATCCTTCCCTCACTGCCCTCAGGAGGAACCAACCCTCCTGACCCCTTGATCTCAGACTTCTAGCCTCTGTAACTGTGAGAACATGGATTTCTGTTGTTTAAGCCCCTAGTCCATGGAACCTTGCTACGCAGCCCCAGTAAATGATCACAGACGTCTTCCAGCTCCATTCTGTATAGGGCCATAGACTTCTTGGGAGGGATAGGACCTCTTTACCGCCGTCTTCCTTTTACTATCATGAACACACAGCCAGAAAAAACACAAAGGCACTCCTCTGCCCAAGATGGGAGCTGTTTTTCCTCCCCTGGAAACCTTAACCCAAAATGTCGCAAATCAGTTACAACAATTCATTTGCTTCTTCTCTCCCTTGGCTCCCTCTTTTCCCATTGCCTAGAATAAATTAGGAAGCATCTTCAGGATTCAGACTGTCCCCAGAGAGGCCAGGGAAGCTCTGAGGGGTCCCCAGCATCCAGGCCAATTCTCCCAAAGTTGGCTGTAGGAAAATGAAAACTGATATGGGCTGCTTCTGGTCCAAGTGGTATTTTGTCAGGATCCATGGGAATAAAATCCCTGCTCCATAACACACCCTCTTCCATGTCCTGCCCCCATATAATCAAAATTATTAATGAAATGGATGATATTGCCTTTAACTTTATTCAGGAGATATGTATTTTCTTGCCCAAGTTTGTGATTCCATTTGTTATTTAGTGTTGCCATATTGGGCTTCCCTGGTGGTTCAGATGGTAAAGAATCTGCCTGCAGGGTGGGAGACCCAGGCTCCATCTCTGGGCCAGGAAGACCCCCCTGGAGGAGAGAATGGCTACCCACTCCAGTATTCTTGCCTGGAGAATCCCATGGACAGAGGAGCTTGGTGGGTTGCAGTCCACAGGGTCACAAAGAGAGCTGCCCATATTTTGAAAACCTCAAAGGCAACTGAAAACCTTAGGAGATTCTCCTGTCCTCTTCTGATGCCTACCTATCCTAGTCTGAGTCTATATCCCTGAGAAGCTGGACCTCAGGGTTTGAGAGTAGAGGTCATAGCCAATTGCAAGGTTAAAAAAAAAACCATTCAGCTTAAGCAGCTTCTGGCTTTGTTATCTAAAGCTGTCATCTAATCCATTAGCACCTCGCACTGCACAATGCATAGGAAGCCTTGGGAGAAGTAGATGAACTCACCCTCAAGGGTTCCACCATCTATCAGTTCAGTTCACTTCAGTTCAGTCGCTCAGTCATGTCCCACTCTTTGCGACCCCATGAATCGCAGCACGCCAGGCCTCCCTGTCCATCCCCGACTCCCGGAGTTCACTCAGACTCACGTCCATCGAGTCAGTGATGCCATCCAGCCATCTCATCCTTGGTCATCCCCTTCTCCTCCTGCCCCGAATCCCTCCCAGCATCAGGGTCTTTTCCAATGAGTCAAATCTTCGCATGAGGTGGCCAAAGTACTGGAATTTCAGCTTTAGCATCATTCCTTCCAAAGAAATGCCAGGGCTGATCTCCTTCAGAATGGACTGATTGGATCTCCTTGCAGTCCAAGGGACTCTCAAGAGTCTTCTCCAACACCAAGGTTCAAAATCACCAGTTCTTCGGCTAACAGGGGCTTATACTGAAAGGGGACTTGAATGTAGAAAAGTGGTAAAAAATAGAGAACTTACCAACAGAGCTATGTCCTTGGGATAAATTTTCAAGCCATGTCAATGGTAAAGCACTTGCCAGAAAAACCCTGGTCAAGAGAAAAAACATGATCATTGCATGCTGCAGTTTAACAGATATTTAGAACACAAGAGGCATCAGTGACCGAGACTACCCACACCTCAGATTCACTACACTCTCAGGGAGAAAAGTGGGCATCCTTTTTCCTAACTCTCAGGAGCAAATAGCCACACATTGTACCCAAGGATCTCATTTCAAGTATTTAAAAGCATTTTCCATCAATATATTCTCCTTGGTAATTATCCCAATCCAGCACACTGTCATTTTAATACTTTTATTATAAATGTTTAATTTAAAAAGCTATATGCCCCTATAGAAAAAAATATTAAAATATTAAGAAGAAAGTAATCACTCATCATATCTCACTGGTGAAATTCATGTAAATAATTTGGCATGTGACTATCTGTATATTCATATCAATGTGTTTATATTATTTAGATTGCATTGTATGTGCATATGTGCGTCTTGTTTTTTCTTGGTATTAAGTATTCCTTTGCACAAATAAATACATGCATGCTTGATTGCTCAGTCATATCCAACTCTGCAACCCCATGGAATGATTGTAATCCACCAGGCTCCTCTGTCCATGGGATTTCCCAGGCAAGAATACTGGAGTGGGTTGCCATTTCAGTGGGCCTTCCTAATCCAGGGATTGAACCCATGTCTTCTGCATCTCCTGTATTGGCAGGCAGATTCTTTACCACTGAGCCTCTTGAAAGTGAAAGTGTTAGTCTCTAAGTTGTGTCCCACTCTTTGAGACTCCATGAACCATAGCCCACCAGGCTCTTACATCCAAGGAATTTTCTGGATAAGAATACTGGAATGGGTTGCCATTTCCTTCCCCAGGGGATCTTCCCAACCCAGGGATCAAACCCAGGTCTCCGGCATTTCAGGCAGATTCTTTAGTATCTGAGCTATGAGGGAAGCCCTTGGGATACTTGGGAAGCCCAAATAAATACTCTTCATAAACAAATATTACTATGATAAGTAAAAGTTGGACCCTATTTTTTTTGGCTGTCACGTTTAATATCCACAGCTATTTGGTGACACTAAAAATAAATCCTTAAGCTTTTGATTTTAAATTACAGATTATTTGTGCATCAAACAGACTCATCCTATCTCTAAAATCCACCTAATCCCTAAAGTCCTAGGTTAGGATCAGAGTAAGAAGAAGCAGTGTTCCAGAGATGGAGTACGTGTTAAGTACATCCCTTTTTTTTTTTTTTTTTTCCAATTATGAACTGAGTAGTTTGTTCTTTAGGGACAGAAAGTATCCATGGCCACAAAGAAGTGCTCTATCATCCACTTTAATGATTACACCCTATAATTTACATAGCATTGCCCCTTGCTGGACTTTAAAATTGTTTCCAGCTTTTGGCTCTCATATGTCATGATGTCATGAATTTACTGGGTATGGATCTTTTGCTGATTTCCATATTATATCTTTAGGCTATATTCCTAGAAGAATTCTTAGATGAAAAGATAAAATTTTAAGGCTCTTTAAGCTATAATTTATACTCTTGCAGCCAACATCATTTTCAAAGAGCACCATCTTTCACAATCTTAAAGTGTGCCATTCAATTTCCCCCCACCAGATCCAGTGACTTCAGTTTCTTTAAACATTAATCCTCTCTCAAAGGAGTGATAAGATTCTAGACTCCTAGGGAATATATAGTCTATCTTAGACGCAGAAGCCTGCACACTTCAAGACTTTTCAACTATGTTGGAAAGCCTTTGGAGTCCATTCTCCCAAGAAATCCTGAGAGGCTCTCAAACATATTCTCTCCCCAGCCCTGGGAAGGTTGCCATCCCCATTTCAACAATAAAAAAGATAAAACAGACACACTGACTATTCTGACTAAACAAAAAATCTAGCATGATTGTACATAAATGTACATATGAAGACAGTGGGACTGGATATTTTAAGTCTAGACTATATCGATTGGTGTGTTTGTGTCTATTCAGTTCAGTTCAGTTCAATCCTCAGTCGTGTCCAACTCTTTGCAACCCCATGAACCTCAGCACACCAGGCCTCTCTGTCCATCACCAACTCCCAGAGTTTACTCAAACTCATGTCCATCCAACCATCTCATCCTCTGTTGTCCCCTTCTCCTCCTGCCTTCCATCTTTCCCAGCATCAGGGTCTTTTCAAATGAGTCAGTTCTTCACAGCAGATGGCCAAATTGTGTCTATTAGTAGACATTTATTCAACATGAATGGACCTAGAGATTGTCATACTGAGTGAAGTAAGTCAGACAGAGAGAAATATTGCATGATATTGCTATCAATATCACTTTTAAGTAGAATCTAAAAATAAATGATACAAATGAATTTACAGAAAGAGACTCACAGACTTAGAAAAAACTTATGCTTACCAGAGGGGAAGGGACAGTTAGAGAATTGGGGATCGACATGTACACACCTCTATATTTAAAGTAGATAACCAACAAGGACTTAGTGTATAGCACAGGGAACTCGGCTCAATATTATGTGACAACCTAAAGAGGAAAAGATTTTGAAAAAGAATAGATACATGTACATGTATAACTGAATCACTTTGCTAGACACCTGAAACTATCACCCCATTGTCAATCAACTATATTC
Organism: Aepyceros melampus; assembly: GCA_006408695.1. Lineage (NCBI taxonomy): Eukaryota > Metazoa > Chordata > Mammalia > Artiodactyla > Bovidae > Aepyceros > Aepyceros melampus. The sequence goes on from SJXQ01000147.1 coordinate 302,562, forward strand.
CAATATGAAATAAAAAGTCAAAAAGTAGATACTCATTTATTATTCAACAAGCGTGCATGAAGAATCTGATATGCATCAGGCACATATGTGGCAGATGCTGGGATTGCAAATGGCAAAGAGCATAGACACAGCCTCCACCTACGTGGATTCAGTTTCTGTGGCTGAGGGAGTTTGTGTAAGAGGCGCCAAGAAGTCAGATGGGGAAGCCTTCCTGCTCAGCTGGGAAAGCCTGTGGACGACACAGTGCAGCCTGGCCTTTCAGCTGCCAGCCTGACCAGCCCGACTCTCAAGCCCTCCCACATCCTCAGAAGAGAAGTCACTGTGAGTTTAACTTCTCTGTGTTCAACAAGCTGTTGAGGAGAGGCGATGCAGAGAGCAAAGAGGCAGTGGCTGGGATTGAATCGAAACCCCAGTCTGGAAAAGAGGAGAGCTGACCCCCCCAGACCCTCCCCAGGCCCTGCATTCAGTACTTCTGTGAAGGTAGAAGGTAAACAGGAAATCTCACCACCCCCCAGACTATGACCTGCTATCTGCAGGGCCAGAGTGGCCGGTTTCCCAGGCAAACAGAGCCTCCTCTGTGTGTGTCTAGGGCAGGTTTTATTTGCAGAGCCACTGACAAAACCCTGGGGCTCTGGTGAGAGCCCAGACAGTCACGGACCCCAGATATGCACTTAGTCCGTGCCTGTCAAGGGTGTCTTCTGTCTCTTGCTTTGCTGGTTCGTCTGTCTGTTTGTCTTCTCTCCAAATCTTTAGCAATTCAATAATAAACACCAGAAACTAACTCCACTCAAAACATTCACCAAGGCACTGCAACCATCCTTAATGGCACTGGAGCGAAGGAAGTGGGGCTGGGGGAAGCAGGGTGTTGGTGGGTGTTCCCAGCTCCTATGGTCACGGTCGTGGCCACAGCCCTGAAACACACAGTGTCGGGTTCTCAGCTAGCCCCCTCGGTGGCAAGAGCTGGGGGTTTCTGACCTCCTTTGGGGTTACGGATGCTGGTCTCCGTCTGCGTAAGCGAGTGGTCAGAGTCCTTAATTGCAAAGGGGAAGTGGTCAGAAAACACACTCTGTCCTGGTGAGACTGATAACTTGTAAGATGCCTTGGAAGCACGCCAGGAAGTAACAATGAGGTTGTATGTGAAACTAAATATACATGCATCACTCGCATGTTTGCTTACAGTTTCCAACATATTCTGGAAAGGAAAAAAAAAAAAGCAGAAGGAAAGAAGTTTGACATGGCATCCATAACAGAAGCCAGTAATATTCTCTGCTGCTTCCTGTCCCTGGTGAAGGGAACATTTTGAAATCATAACAGTGACCAGTAAACCCAACACTGACTATGTTCTGGGTACTGGTCAGTGTACTTTCTCTTTATTGACTCAGTTAATAGGCCGTCATACTTTCCTTTAAAACAGTCCTCTGCCTCCATTTTACAGATAATGAAACTGAGGCCCAGAAAGTCAAAGATCCCTAAGATTGAGTTAGATTTAGTTAGTGCTACCACCAGGATTTGTTCCCATGCAATTAACAATTATACCCAGCTACCACTGAGAGCTTCCCAGGTGGTGCAGGTGGTGAAGAATCTGCCTGCCAAAGCAGAAGACACAGGAGACGTGGGTTCAATCCCTGGGTCGAGAAGATCCCCTGGAGGAGGGCACGGCAACCCACTTCGGTGTTCTTGCCTGGAGAATCCCTATGGACAGAGGAGCCTGGTGGGCTACAGTCAATGGGGTCACCAAGAGTCAGATACAACTGTGCAACTGAACACGCACAAGCACCTTTGAGAACTGAATACTTGCCTCAAGTTCAAAAGCAACATATTGCAGGAAAAAGAGACTTAAGATTTTGGTCATGCTGCTCATGAAATTGTTGCAGTTGTAATTGGTGTGATTTTGAACTAGACAGTCAGCCTCAATGAGGCCTGTGATCTGGGAAACAGAGTTATTTTGTGCTCTTTTCACATTTCTTAAGGAGAAAGCAACCTAGAGAAATGACATAGACTTTGACCATATGCAGCTCCCACTCTGACACTGCATGTCATTTCTGTTTGGGGCCACCATGTTATCTGAGTTGTCATTTTGTCATCTGACCTAAATGGAAGGAATTGTTGGGTGCATTGTACTACCAACTCCTGGAGTTCGAAGTAGTTAAGTCTAGGAACAAAATAAAATGTTGTGAGTTGGTAGACAATGAACTTGAGACCACAAAGCATACTTAGTGATCACAGACCCATACTTTGTCTTCCAGGAAAAACACGAGAAAGAGTTTCTCTGCCCTTATATGAGCTGGCTCTGTTTAAAATGAAAGCCAAAGGCAAGACTCCAGGGTTTTGCTTTTTGTTCCTGAAGGTTGGTGAAGTTTTTGGAGCTAGTTTAGAAGTCTTATGGAGATAACCTAGGAGACTACAGTAAATCCAGCAAAAACTAATTGAGAACCTGCTGAGTAAAGACGTCCTTTCTAGGTATTGTGGACACAGGAAAAAAACAACAAAGTCTCTCTCCCCTAAGATTTCATTGGATTACAGACACATAATTATCCCCATTTGAAGACAGACTGGGAAATAGGCCTGGGACTTCGAATTAGAGGGGAAATAATTCTGTTTGAAGGGATAGAAGAAATGTCTTTGGCGAATGTGAGGTTTGAACTGGACTTTGCAAGTCATGAGCAGAGTGTCAACAGATGAACAAAGGAAAAGAAGGAAATTTCAGATCAAGGAGGTACCTGGATTGAGAGCCCAGGTGTGTGGTTGGTGAAGTTTTTGGAGCTAGTTTAGAAGTCTTATGGAGATAACCTAGGAGACTACAGTAAATCCAGCAAAAACTAATTGAGAACCTGCTGAGTAAAGACGTCCTTTCTAGGTATTGTGGACACAGGAAAAAAACAACAAAGTCTCTCTCCCCTAAGATTTCATTGGATTACAGACACATAATTATCCCCATTTGAAGACAGACTGGGAAATAGGCCTGGGACTTCGAATTAGAGGGGAAATAATTCTGTTTGAAGGGATAGAAGAAATGTCTTTGGCGAATGTGAGGTTTGAACTGGACTTTGCAAGTCATGAGCAGAGTGTCAACAGATGAACAAAGGAAAAGAAGGAAATTTCAGATCAAGGAGGTACCTGGATTGAGAGCCCAGGTGTGAGAGACTGCATGGAGAGTCCTGGAAGAAGGGGGTGGGCCAACGTGACTGTGGGCCCGGATGTGTCTCTGTGCGTGTGCACACACCTGCACATGCCTACATGTGGGAGGAAAGGGATCAGTGCTCTAATGAGGTCTGGAAACACAGGCCAGGGTAATGCTTATATGAGCTGGAAGATTAGCGATTTTATTCCACACAGCCTGGCAGGAGATGGTCATCCGGGTTTCATCTAGTTGAATGACCCGATCAGAACTTTGAGATTTGATATATCTTCAGGCAGTGGCCCTGAGTTGCAGACCCTAACGATCAGACTCAGGAGAGACTTGGACAAGAGTGTCCCTGAAACTGTTTCTGGCCCCACTGTCAGACTGTAGGACAGATGGATGGGTGGGATCAGTTTGGCTCCCATTTTTCCCTGAGGACTAATAATGTAACCAGTATTTCACCAGCAGTATGGCATGGCAGGTCGATAATGGCTGTGTGACATTAAAAGTTTTACAGGAACCACCAGCCTGTCACTGATGGGCTCATTCGTTTTTGCAGAGCATGAAGCCCAGAGAAGAGAGTCCACTCTCTGCAGTAGAGGCTGTAGGGAGTGGTGTTAAGGGGAGCCCAGGACTCGGGAACGAAAATGCAAGTGTGAGCTACAGACCCCATTCTCTGAGCCATCTTTGGCAAATTGTATTACCTCCATTAGTTTGGTTTGACTAGTTTGCTAGGGCTGCCATAACAAAATACCATGAATATGGCTTAAACAACAGAAATTTATTGTTTCATGGTTTGGGAGGTTGAACTCTGGAATTGAGGTGTCAGCAGGGTTGGTTCCTTCTGACGGTTGTGAGGGAAGGGTCTATTTCAGGCGTCTCTCCTTGGCTTGTAGATGGCTATCTTCAAGTTGGGGCTCACCCTTCATGCTTGTCTCTGAGTCCAAATTTCCTTCTCATGAGGACACCAGTTTATTGGACTAGGCACTACCGTTAGAGGTCTCATTTTAACTTGATTTCCTCTTCCCAGATGACATAGTTGGTCAAGAATCCACCCGCAATGCAGGAGACATGGGTTTCATCCCTGGGTTGGGAAAATCCCCTGGAGAAGGAAATGGCAACTCACTCCATTATTCTTGCTTGGGAAATCCAACAGACAGAAGAACCTGGCAGGCTACAGCCCACGGGGCTGAAAAGTAGGACATGCATGCACTGTTGCGTTCAGTTCAGTTGAGTCGCTCAGTCGCATCCGACTCTTTGCGACCACATAGACTACAGCACACCAGGTTTCCCTGTCTATCACCAACTCCTAAAGCTTGCTCAAACTCATGTCCATCAAGTCAGTGATGCCATCCAGCATCTCATCCTCTGTCATCCCCTTTTCCCGCCTTCAATCTTTCCCATCATGAGGGTCTTTTCCAGTGAGTCAATTCTTCACATCAGATGGCCAAAGTATTGAGTTTCAGCTTCAGCATCAGTCCTTTCAATGAACACCCAGGACTGATCTCCTTTAGGATGGACTGGTTGGATCTCCTTGCAGTCCAAGGTACTCTCAAGTCTTCTCCAACACCACAGTTCAAAAGCATCAGTTCTTTGGTGCTCATCTTTCTTTATAGTCCAACTCTCACATCCATACACGACTACTGGAAAAACTATAGCCTTGACCAGACGGACCTTTGTTGACAAAGTAATGTCTCTGCTTTTCAATATGCTATCTAGGTTGGTCATAACTTTCCTTCCAAGGAGTGTCTTTTAATTTCATGGCTGCAATCACCATCTGCAGTGGTTTTGGAGCCCAGAAAAACAAAGTCAGCCACTGTTTCCACTGTTTCTCCATCTATTTGCCATGAAGTGATGGGACTGGATGCCACGATCTTAGTTTTCTGAATGTTGAGCTTTAAGCCAACTTTTTCACTTTCCTCTATCACTTTCATCAAGAGGCTCTTTGGGTCTTCTTCACTTTCTGCCATAAAGGTGGTGTCATCTGCATATCTGAGGTTATTGATATTTCTCCCGGCAATCTTTATTCCAGCTTTTGCTTCCTCCAGCCCAGCATTTCTCATGATGTACTCTGCATAGAAGTTACATAAGCGCAGTGACAATATACAGCCTTGAAGTACTCCTTTTCCTATTTGGAACCAGTCTGTTGTTCCATGTCCAGGTCTAATGGTTGCTTCCTGACCTACCTGCAGGTTTCTCAAGAGGCAGGTCAGGTGGTCTAGTATTCTCATCTCTTTCAGAATTTTCCAGTTCATTGTGATCCACACAGTCAAAGGCTTTGGCATAGTCTATAGAGCAGAAGTAGATTTTTTTCTGGAACTCTCTTGCTTTTTTGATGATCTAGCAGATGTTGGCAATTTGATTCCTGGTTCCTCTGCCTTTCTAAATCCAGCTTGAACATCTGGAAGTTCACGGTTCACCTACTGTTGAAGCCTGGCTTGGAGAATTCTGAGCATTACTTTCCTAGCGTGTGAGATTAGTGCAATTGTGTGGTAGTTTGAACATTTTTTGGCCTTGCTTTTCTTTGGGGTTGGAATTTGGGTTTGGGATGCGTGCACTGTACTGTACCTCTTTAAAGACTGTCTCTAAATATAGTCATACCATGGGTTTGGACTTCAACATATGAATTTTGAAGGGATGCAAATTGATATACAACATTCAGTTTCTGTCTTTGTGAGATGTCCCTTATAGTATCACCTACCTCTTATACATGTTGCAAGAAATAAGTCACCAGAGCTTATTAATTTCCTTTCAGCAGTGCTTGGCACATAGTAAGTACTTAGAAAATCATAGCTAGTGTTGCACATATTAACAAAGGGATATAGAATGTTCTCTAACCCCTCCCATCTGTCTTGATCACTCTTGCTTTGCTTTCAAAGAAACATTGGACTGATTGACATGTAAGCAGACCAACAAAATCGTATTAGAGTTCACTATGAAGATGATCACAGCGGCTCCTAAAGCACCTTTTGTAGCTTTGAATGTGTATATTCTTCACTGAGCAAAGATCGGTATTATAAAATGAAAAAAGGATGAGGCAACACATTTAGATTTTTCTCTTGGAAAGTATAAACCTCCCAATAGTTTTCCATGCAGCAGTCTGATTGATGAGCCTGTACAGCCAAGGCCAGTTGGAGTCACAGTGCTGTGGTCCAGGCTGTCTCAGCGTCCCCCTGCTGGATGGGAGAGCCGACACAGCCCTGGGAACCAGACTGTGTCTAACTGCCAGTGCCGAGTCAGCAGCAAGCGTGCAAGGATGGTTATTTGTGGGAGGCACCAAAGAGTGGCTATTATTTTAAAAGAAATTCTCAGAGAAAGAATGTTGGATTTAAAATAAATAAATGGGTCATAGAAGCTGAATAAAACTGTAATGTAAGTCAAATACTGAGCATTAGGCAGTGTCATCCACTACCCATGAAAACAGCACTCAGAAGTTCTGTGCTTTCAGTTCTTTGAGGATTCACATGACAATAATTGTAGTAAAAAAAAAAAAAGGCTTCTAAAATAAAAACACACGTAGTCGATAATGCCTCCCTTATAATTTTTCAAATGTAGCTTGGGTTGGTCATGGCATACCACTGGCTCTAATGGTATAAGCTGAACATGGATGTTTTGTCAATTTTTTTCACGCTTTAACATCTCCAACATTGATACATATCTTAAAATTGATGTTTTAAGAAACCATGTGTCGTAGTTCAATTGACAACATTTCTTGCTCTTTCTTTCTGTGCTGGGCTTAGTTGCTCGGTAGTGTCTGACTGTTTGTGACCCTGGACTGTAGCCCACCAGGCTCCTCTGTCCATGAGATTCTCCAGGCAAGAATACTGAGTGGGTTGCCATGCCCTCCTCCAGGGGACCTTCCCAACCCTGGGATCGAATCCAGGTTTCCCATATTGCAGGCAGATTCTTTACCATCTGATCCACCAGGGAAGCCCAAGAATACTGGAGTAGGTAGCCTATCCCTTCTCCAGGGGATCTTCCCTCAGGAATCAAATCAGGGTCTCCTGCATTGCAGGTGGATTCTTTACCAGCTGAGCTACCAGGGAAGCCCTGTTTTTCCTTAGTGATACAGAAATACTGCTCAGCTAAAAATTAAGGGAAGCAGATTCAAAGAAATATGGTAGCGATTAAAAAGTTATTTGGATTTCCTTTGGGAATAGAAACATGACTTGCTTCAGACTTGCTTCATCCTCTTTATATCTCCTTGTATTTCTTCCTCTAGACCTACATGTGTGTGCCTAGTTGTTCAGTCCTGTCCGACCCTTTGTGACCCTATGGACTGTGGCCCGCAGGCTCCTTTGTCCATGAGATTCTCCAGGCAACAATACTGGAGTGGGTAACCATTATCCAGGAGATGTTCCAAACTCAGGAATCAAACCCTGGTTTCCTGCACTGCAGGCAGATTCTTTACCATCTGAGCCACCGGGAAGCCTTCTAGACCCATACTATGGGGTAAATAATAACATTCTTAAGGTGCAAATGTAAAAAAATGGACACAGAGAGATTAATGGTCTAAATGATATCACCCTGCAAATTCACAATGAGTGATTCAGACTCAAAAATGGTGTAATAACTACTGCTAGGTCATGCAATAAAAAATGCGAGATCTTAAAAGAATAGCCATGGAATTTCTTGTGTGAGAGGGAGTCTGTATCTTCAATGCCATGACGTAGACTGGGAATTGGAAAAGAGAAGGAAGCTGAAGCAATGTAAGTGACAGAAATAAGAAGCTTAAGTGGCAGAGACCATCAGCAAGACTCTGAGTAGGCAGAAAGTACAGGCCTCAACATTGTTATTATGCAAATATCCTGTTCCCAACTAGATACTTAACTTCATGTCCACACTTCAACTCCACAGTGGAACTATAGGTTTACAATTCTTTATATCCTGGGCATCCAGTTAGTTACTTCCTTCTTTTTTTTTTTTTTTCCAAACACCTTCCTTCTCTTTTTTTCCATTAAACTATAGTTGATGCTTTTGAACTGTGGTGTTGGAGAAGACTCTTGAGAGTCCCTTGGACTGCAAAAAGATCCAGCCAGTCCATTCTGAAGGAGATCAGTCCTGGGTGTTCATTGGAAGGACTGATGCTGAAGCTAAAACTCCAATACTTTGGCTACCTCATTTGAAGAGTTGACTCATTGGAAAAGACCCTGATGCTGGGAGGGATTGAGGGTAGGAGGAGAAGGGGACGACAGAGGATGAGATGGCTGGATGGCATCACCAACTTGATGGATATGAGTTTGGGTGGACTCTGGGAGTTGGTGATGGACAGGGAGGCCTGGCGTGCTGCAATTCATGGGGTCGCAAGGAGTCAGACACGACTGAGCGGCTGAACTGAACTGATAGTTGATTTACAATGTTGTGTTCATTTTAGGTGCACAGGAGCATGATTCAGTTACACGCACACACGCATACACACCTATATCTATTTCAGACTCTTTTTCCTATAGGTTAGTGTAAGATATCGAGTGTAGTTCTGTGCGTTATGTAGTAAGTCCTTGTTTATATATAATAGTGAGTATAATTGCAAACTTCTAATTTAGCTTCCCACCTTCCCCTTTGGTGACCATCAGTTCATTTTCTATATCTGAGTCTATTTCTATTTTGTAAATAAGCTCCTTTGTATCGTTAGATTCCACATATAAGTGATATCCTATCATAGCTGTCTTTGTCTCACCTCCTTTCTTTTTTAAAATAATTTTATTTCTTTTGGGCTGTGCTGGGTCTTTGGTGCTGCACATAGGCTTTCTCAAGTTACTGTGAGTGGGGGCTCCTCTTCCTTGCAGTACGGGGGACTTCTCATCGAGGCGGGTTCTTGGAACACAGGCTCTAAGGCATGTGAGCTTCAGTAGTCATGGCACGTGGGCTCCAGAGCACAGGCTCAGTAGTTGTTGGTGGCACACCGCCGTTGATAGCACACATGTGAGATCTTCTTGGACCCGGGATCAAACCCGTGTCTCCTGCAATGGCAGGTGGAGTCTTCACTAAGTGACCAGGAAAGCCCCTCACCTCCTTCCTTAAGAAACACCTTACAACATATTCCTGTTATGATGTCTACCATATGCTGGGGAAAAGGAAAACAAAAGGTGGATAAACTTTCATCCCCAAACTTCCAGAAAATTCTTCCAGCAGAACGAGGGCCTCTGATGTCATAGAAAGGCAAAAAGAGAATTTTCACGCAAGTTGAGAAATGACCACTCCTGTAATCATAGCTGCCTCTTTAATGCAAATAACTCTTGATTTTTCTTAAATCTAAGTAAACTTGTGGTACATGAGACTAGACTAAACTTTTCAGTAGCACGGTTTTTTGTCCCTGTCTCACAACACAAATAATTTTAGACAGACATGAACGTACTTAAGATCAACCAGGAAACAAGCATATTTTAAAATTATATATAATAGTGAGTATAATTGCAAACTTCTAATTTAGCTTCCCACCTTCCCCTTTGGTGACCATCAGTTCATTTTCTATATCTGAGTCTATTTCTATTTTGTAAATAAGCTCCTTTGTATCGTTAGATTCCACATATAAGTGATATGCTATCATAGCTGTCTTTGTCTCACCTCCTTTCTTTTTTAAAATAATTTTATTTCTTTTGGGCTGTGCTGGGTCTTTGGTGCCGCACATAGGCTTTCTCAAGTTACTGTGAGTGGGCGCTCCTCTTCCTTGCAGTACGGGGGACTTCTCATCAAGGCAGGTTCTTGGAACACAGGCTCTAAGGCATGTGAGCTTCAGTAGTCATGGCATGTGGGCTCCAGAGCACAGGCTCAGTAGTTGTTGGTGGCACACCGCCGTTGATAGCACACATGTGAGATCTTCTTGGACCCGGGATCAAACCCGTGTCTCCTGCAATGGCAGGTGGAGTCTTCACTAAGTGACCAGGAAAGCCCCTCACCTCCTTCCTTAAGAAACACCTTACAACATATTCCTGTTATGATGTCTACCATATGCTGGGGAAAAGGAAAACAAAAGGTGGATAAACTTTCATCCCCAAACTTCCAGAAAATTCTTCCAGCAGAACGAGGGCCTCTGATGTCATAGAAAGGCAAAAAGAGAATTTTCACGCAAGTTGAGAAATGACCACTCCTGTAATCATAGCTGCCTCTTTAATGCAAATAACTCTTGATTTTTCTTAAATCTAAGTAAACTTGTGGTACATGAGACTAGACTAAACTTTTCAGTAGCACGGTTTTTTGTCCCTGTCTCACAACACAAATAATTTTAGACAGACATGAACGTACTTAAGATCAACCAGGAAACAAGCATATTTTAAAACAGAAAAAGAATTAAATAGATTCACCACATGACCCAAGGGAATCTACGCTTTTTGTTTTTCCTTCTCAGGCTATTTTTTTAAAAAAATGGAAATACTAACCATCATATAAGAAGGCATCTTAAAGACATTCTCAGGAAAATATAACAGTAGAAGAAATATTTTTAAAGAAAATAAAGCTTACACAAATATAAGCTTATTTGTTGTCATTTTCCCTCTTTCTCCACATTTTCTCCTTCCCTACTTCCCATAAACACCGAAAACTTCCCCCCCCATCTCCCTGTTGTGTTACAGACACAGAATATCGACAGGTATTTGCTGGAAACATTAACTCTGCTAGGCTCTAGGGATATGATGTTGAAGAAAACAGACAGTCGCTGCAATTATGGAGCTTAAACCAATTACCAGGACAGCAGTCGGATTCTCCCCTCTAGCTCTTCTGTGAATTTTCTCAGTGAGCATTTCTCCTGGAGTTTGTAAAGTAAACGTGACTGTGGCCCCAGGTGTTTACAGTAGAAATCCTAGTAAGACGGAATTTCCGACTGAGGTGAACAAGTCTCCTGTCTCTGCCTGGGGCCTTGAGTTTTCTCTAAGGATCCCCCCAGTACCATTGTAATGCAATAACGGGCGTGAAAAGTGCCTCCTCTCTGTCGAGACTTGCACCAGTCCCCATTGATATCCCTGCCTTATGACTACTAGATATCCAGCACTGTCTTGTTAAGACTGGAAGAGGTCACAGCCTCATTTCAACAGCCTAAAGAGGCCGAGGAAAGATGAAAGGGAAGCAAGGAAAGCTTGCTTCGAGCGGAACCACATGGAGGAAATAGGTTTAAGTTAAACATGAAGTGTGATGTCCTGATTCAGTAGCAACCTATTGAATGACGCACATGCTTAGTGACAAGTTCACATCCTGGAAATTCCATGTACTGTCTTCAGACATGTGATTTGCGATGAAGGAGAAGGACGAGGATAAACAGTCTATTATTTTATATGTCATTACAGACTTGGGATAGAACCACAAACCAGAAACAGAGGAGCCAGACAAGTTCACGACCCATCGCAATACTGCTATCAGGCATTGCCATTAACTATGCTTTCTCTTTACCTACTGTCAAAAGCCCGGCTAGGGCAGAGCTCGCCTGATAAATGCAGTGAGTCCTTTTTCTGCCTGTCTCTGATTTTTAAGAAAATATTTTTATTATCAGCTGCATAGGCTAGAGGCTTGCAGAAGATATTAAGAAGAGGTGGCAAGAATACACAGAACTGTACAAAAAAGATCTTCACGACCCAAATAATCATGATGGCATGATCACTCATCTAGAGCCAGACATCCTGGAATGTGAAGTCAAGTGGGCCTTAGAAAGCATCACTACGAACTAAGCTAGTGGAGGTGATGGAATTTTAGTGGAGCTATTTCAAATCCTAAGAGATGATGCTGTGAAAGTGCTTGCACTCAATATGCCAGCAAATTTGGAAAACTCAGCAGTGGCCACAGAACTGGAAAAGGTCAGTTTTCATTCCAATCCCAAAGGAAGGCAATGCCAAAGAATGCTCAAACTACCACACAATTGCACTCATCTCACACGCTAGTAAAGTAATGCTCAAAATTCTCCAAGCCAGGCTTCAGCAATACATGAACCGTGCACTTCCTGATGTTCCAGCTGGTTTTTAAAAAGGCAGAGGAACCAGAGAATAAATTGCCAACATCCTCTGAATCATGGAAAAAGCAAGAGAGTTCCAGAAAAACATCTATTTCTGCTTTATCGACTATGTCAAAGCCTTTGACTTTGTGGATCACAGCAAACTGTGGAAAATTCTGAGAGATGGGAATACAAGACCACCTGACCTGCCTCTTGAGAAATCTGTATGCAGGTCAGGAAGCAACAGTTAGAACTGGACATGGAACAACAGACGGGTTCCAAACAGGAAAAAGAGTGCATCAAGGCTGTAGATTGTCACCCTGCTTATTTAACTTATATGCAGAGTACATCATGAGAAACGCTGGACTGGAAGAAACACAAGCTGGATTCAAGATTGCTGGGAGAAATATCAATCACCTCAGATATGCAGATGATACCACCCTTATGGCAGCCTCTTGATGAAAGTGAAAGAGGAGAGTGAAACAGTTGGCTTAAAGCTCAACATTCAGAAAACGAAGATCATGGCATCTGGTCCCATCACTCCATGGGAAATAGATGGGGAAACAGTACAAACAGTGTCAGACTTTATTTTGGGGGGCTCCAAAATCACTGTAGATGGTGACTGCAGCCATGAAATTAAAAGACGCTCACTCCTTGGAAGAAAAGTTATGACCAACCTAGATAGCATATTCAAAATTAGAGACATTACTTTGCCGGCTAAGGTCCATCTACTTAAGGCTATGGTTTCTCCAGTAGTCATGTATGGATGTGAGAGCTGGACTGTGAAGAAGGCTGAGCGCTGAAGAATTGATGCTTTTGAACTGTGGTGTTGGAGAAGACTCTTGAGAGTCCCTTGGACTGCAAGGAGATCAAACCAATCCATTTTGAAGGAGATCAGCCCTGGGATTTCTTTGGAAAGAATGATGCTAAAGCTGAAACTCCAGTACTTTGGCCACCTCGTGTGAAGAGTTGACTCATTGGAAAAAGCTTTGATGCTGGGAGGGACTGAGGGTAGGGAGAAGGGGACGACAGAGGATGAGATGACTGGATGGCATCACTGACTTGATGGACATGAGTGTGAGTGAACTCTGGGAGTTGGTGATGGACAGGGAGGCCTGTTGTGCTGCGATTCATGGGGTTGCAAAAAGTCGGACACGACTGAGCGACTGAAATGAACTGAACTGATGGCTGAGACATGACTGGAAGGCTCAGGATTCCTTTTGCTTTGAACAAAAGACTGGGGGGGGCCTTGGAGGAGACCCACAAAGAGAGCTTGAGTGGCATCTTTTCAGCACCTTAATATTCCTTAAAAAACTTCGCCCACAAAAAAGGCAGAGAGTTGATGGTAGGTTGCTAGAAATTGGTCAAAACATAAATAACAGAAAAAACAGACGTAGTATTCTAGAGAATTCAGTGGCGGGGGTGGGGTGGGGTACAGACTGGAGTTCAGTAGACCCATATGGACTTGTGTCCACAAAAAGTGAAGAGAGATGCAAAGAAGGGAAGACGGTGAGAGGGAGGCAGGAAGGAAGTCAGTCAGCACTAGTTTCCTACATCTTACAGCTCAGAGGAGGAGATAGGATTATGAGGTTACAGCCCTCCAGTGTAAAATCACAACTGTGACAACTGCTACAGAGCAGCATTCCATACTGATACGAGGACGAGGACGTTTGGCAGAAGGAGCCTGATTCCTTCTGGGCATTCACAGAGGCTTCTCTGAGGAAGTGATGCTTGAGCTGATAGAGAAACACTGCCTGATAATCAGGAGGCTACACTGAGCGAGAGGGTCTCAGGCAGAAGAGCAGGGTGTGCAAAGGCCCCGTGGTTGAATGAATCATGGTCCATCTGAACAGTGAAAGAGCAGAGTTGTTGAAGCCCAGATGACGATGGAGTGAGGCGTCTCAGAGCATCCTGATCGCATGGACTCAGGTCAAATAGCAAAGGCTTTGGTCTTCATCCTAAGGAAGCTAAGGAGTTGGGAAGGCCCACGGGGTTTTAAGCACAGGACAGGGATTTTTTTTTTTTTTTAGTCACCATGGCTTTAGGGTGGACACTGATTTTGGGAGAGTGAAGGGGATACAGAAAGCCAGTTAGGATGGAAGTTATAGCAGCTGTGCAGGCTGAACGAGCCTGCATCTTAGATTAAGGTAGTGGAGATGCAGAGGAGGTGGGGAGGGAAGGGCAGCAGGAGAGAAAGAGACAGAGAGCAAGAGAGAAAAACAGAGAGGGAGAATGAAGAGAAAGAATTTGAAAGCGTATATTAACGCATGTAGGTAGAATCTAGAAAAATGGTCCAGATAAACTTAGTTCTAGGGCAGGAAGAGAGATGCAGGCCTAGAGAGCAGGCGTGTAGACACCGGGGGAAAGGGAAGGGTGGAATGAACTTGGGAGATGAGGTTCGACATGAATACACCACCATGTGTAAAACAGAGAGCTAGCGGGAAGACGCTGCGCAGTGCAGGGAGCTCAGCTCTGCGCGCTGTGCTCACCTAGGGGCGTGGGCTGGGGACTGTGAAGGGAGCTCCAAGAGGGAGAGGGTGTATGTTTACACATGGCTGATTCATGTTGTTGTACAGCAGAGATGAACGCAACGTTGTAAAGCCATTAAACTCCAGTTTTCTAAAAAAGAATCTTACACTTAAATATATATATATGTGTGTGTATATATATATATATATATATATATACATACCATGGCGGCTCAGAGGGAGATTTCAGACCGGTTCAGTGGCGACCAGGGTTCTCAGCTGGTAGCCACTGATGCCCTCCAGTGAACACTGGACAATATCTAGCGATATGCAGGGTTATTTCACCTGAAATTGGAGATGCACCTGTCATCTAGTGGGCAGAGTTCTGAAGCATTGCTAAATCTCCTACAATGCACAGAGCAATGGTACAACAAAAATTTACTCAACTTCGAATTTAGTAATACCAAAATCTAGAAGGAAAGCTACGACCAACCCAGACGGCATATTCAAAAGCAGAGACATTACTTTGCCAACAAAAGTCCATGTAGTCAAGGCTATGGTTTTTCCAGTGGTCATGTGTGGATGTGAGAGCTGGACTGTAAAGAAATCTGAGAGCCGAAAAATTGATATTTTTGCACTGTGGTATTGGAGAAGACTCCTGAGAGTCCCTTGAACTGCAAGGAGATCCAACCAGTCCATCCTAAAGGAGATCAGTCCTGGGTGTTCATTGGAAGGACTGATGCTGAAGCTGAAACTCCAGTACTTAGGCCACATGATGCAAAGAGTTGACTCATTTGAAAAGACTCTGATGCTGGGAGGAATTGGGGGGAGAAAGAGAAGGGGACGAGAGGATCAGATGGCTGGATGGCATCACCGACTCAATGGAGATGAGTTTGAGTAGACTCCAGGAGTTGGTGATGGACAGGGAGGCCTGGCGTGCTGTGGTCAGTGGGGTCGTGAAGAGACAGACACAACTGAGCGACTGAACCGAACTGAACTGAACTGAAAATTTAGAAAGCCTCGTCTAGATTCACCTTGTCCCTTCTCAGTCCCACTGAAGGTAGACCGTCCCCTCCTTCACATCACCCTGAGGATAAGTGAGTCATGGGAGGAGCATCGTCCATCGGAGAGCAGTGGGAAGGACCACTCGGGGCGGTGCAGCATCCAGCGAGCTCCCAGTTGGCTCAAAGGAAGCTCCTTGTTGCGGGTGAAGGCGAGCTGCGCCATCCTTCCTCCCTCTCTTCCCTTCTCCGCCCCTTCCTGACTGCAGGCATCTGTCCCGAAGTCTGTGAGAGCTGGGGAGACTCGTCCTGCCCTTGGCATCCAAACATGCGTCTCTCTTTAGCTTCTTCCCGGTGTGTATAGACTCGTTTCTGCTGCCCCCACGGGCGGCCCATGAATGACTCTATCTTCAGGCTTGGGGAGCATTCAGAAGATAAGCTAAGGGATTTTTGAAGTGCAGAAATATAGGAGAAACTACTAATCAGTCCTTTGCATAATTATACCAATGTATTATTTTGAATCAATGGTTCACCTTTCATATTATTTCTAATCAAACAACAGTTACTCTTTCTTCGCAGGCCCCATGGCACTTGGTGATACCCTGCACATCCCCCTAGAATCAGGTTGGGGACCAGACCCCCAGTCCTTTTCCACTTTTCCCTTTTGCTCCTATTTCACCTCTCCCTTACCAACATTCACCTTCTCCCAGTGGCTTCCAGACAAGTTACCTCCCCATCAGCTCTAGGGTTAGTCAAGGCTTCACAAAAAAAGTTAACTTCTCCAGAAAGTTAACTCTTAAGCACCTCTAGGGTAAGGGTGAGTTGAGTCACGGTCCCAAGGCAGTAAACCTTCCTTAATATTTCTCTACCCCTTGTTCCTCTTTTGCAGACTTTCTCATTCTCATAGAGAAGGTTACCTGCTTTACTTGTTTTGAGATAAGATTCACCACCTCAGCTTCTTAGAGAATGGGAGATCCATGATCTTACAAGGCAGACCAGGAACTGGAGGAGAGAGCAGGCAAGCGGGCAAGAATGGGTGGGGATAAGTGATTGTCAAAACACCAGCCATAAAAAAGAAATACGGTCACTATATTCCATCAGTGAATACCAATTTTCTACATTTTCATGCTGAGGAAGCATCATCGCCGTAATAATGGCCTGCATTGTAGAAACCAGAAGCATTTGATATTGTATCACATCGCAGGTTCATTTCTTTTCCAAAGTCCACCTTGCCCTTACATTATCATTGTTCTGCCATTTCTGAAAGTGTGTGATATTACCTTTGTAAGAACAATGATGCTTCTGGAAGATTTATTGATGAGTCTTCCACATGAAAAACTAAAAAAGAAAAGGACTTGGATCTGGCGCTGATTGATTTTTCTGCCTTAATGTAATGGGCAGAAGATTGACTTTCCTCTAAGAAATTTCAGAGAAATATTTGTTTCTTTTCCACTCTTAAGGAGACAGTGATTCATGTTTACCTTGCTGTTATGATTATGTAAATAGGTGAATTACACTGACGTTCACAGCAGATGCACAAACCAATAGGAAGACTTTTTATTTATAGATGATTTCCAAATATTAACCCAGACTAAAATAAATGTGTGTGGTATGTGTCTATAGCTAAAGTCATTTCTGCATAGTCCATGCGTAGCTTCAGAGGAGAAGGAAATACATCCACTTATGGACTAGCCCAGGCCCATCTCAAGAATAAGCGGCCACCTGTATGAAGTGATTTCAAAGTCACCGGGAAGGACCTCCATACCCTCTACTTGCTCTCCAACAGTACTTAGCAATGTTCACAGGTCCTCACTTTTTAAATCTGAGCCCTTGTTAAAATGCAAATATTAGTGAGGAAGCAGAGACATTTAGCCATTACACACATCAGTAATTGTATTGGTTGGGGTTCTTTAGAGAAATAGAACCAATAGGAGGTGTGTGTGTGTATATATATATATATAGAGAGAGAGAGAGAGAGAAAGAGAAAGAGATTTATTTTAGGGAATTGACTCATGTAATTGTGGAGGTTGACAGGTCTGAAATTTACAGAACAGGCCAGCAGTCTGGGAACTCCGACAGGAGTCAATGTTGTCATCTTGAGTCCAAAAGCAATCTGGAGGCACAATTCCTTCCTTCTTAAGAAGATCTCAGTCTTTTCTCTTGAGGCCTTTGACTGATTGGATGAGACCCACTCCTGTTACAGACGGTAATCTGCTTTTACTCAAAGTCTACTGATTTAATGTTAATCATATTTGAAAAAGGCTTCCCCGGTGGTTCAGTGGTAAAAATCTGCCTGCAATGCAGGAGACATGAGTTCCATCGCTGGCGTGGCAAGATACCCTGGAGAAGGAAATGGCAACCCACTCCAGTATTCTTGCCTGGAGAATGCCACGGACAGAGGAGCCTGGCGGGCTACAGTCCATAGGGGCACAAAGAATCAGACACAAATGAGAGACTGAGCATGCACACACATATCTTAAAAAAATACCTTCATGGCAACATCTAGACTAGTGTTTGATGGACAGCTGGGCACCGTATCTTAGCCAAATTGACATAAAATTAACCATTACTAGCTTGGATTAGTCCATCACATTTATATGTCAGTTTCCTGAGGGGCCAGTACTTGGAGAAGGCTAGTAAAAGAGAGGAGGAAAAAAGAACAACAGGACGGGAATACCTGACAATAGAGGGTATAAGTCAAACACTGCAGAGGGGAGCCCAAGGCCAGGGTGACGACAGTGGGAACACAGGGTATGGGATTTGGCCGGGGAAGGAGAAGGCAGGCATTGGAAGGAACGTTTCCCAGAAGATGGAAGATGACTATGGAGATAATCTCAGACAGAATTAGCCTAGAGCTTTAGAAAGCTCATCTGTAGAGGCCCTTGGACCACTCTTGAACTAGCACTTTGTGGTACTTGGAAACAGTGGCAGACTTTTTTGGCGGGGGGCTCCAAAATCGCTGCAGATGGTCATTGCAGCCATGAAATAAAAAGATGCTTACTCCTTGCAAGAAAAGTTATGACCAACCTAGAAGCATATTAAAAACCAGAGACATTACTTTGCCAACAAAGTTCCGTCTAGTCAAGGCTATGGTTTTTCCAGTGGTCACGTATGGATGTGAGAGTTGGACTATAAAGAAAGCTGAGCACCAAAGAATGATGCTTTTGAACTGTGGTTTTGGAGAAGACTCTTGAGAGTCCCTTGGACTGCAAGGAGTTCCAACCAGTCCATCCTAAAGGAGATCAGTCCTGAATGTTTATTGAAAGGACTGATGTTGAAGCTGAAACTCCAATACTTTGGCCAC
This sequence comes from Aepyceros melampus, assembly GCA_006408695.1. Lineage (NCBI taxonomy): Eukaryota > Metazoa > Chordata > Mammalia > Artiodactyla > Bovidae > Aepyceros > Aepyceros melampus. Next base: position 321,370 of record SJXQ01000147.1, read on the forward strand.
CTGATGCAAAGAACTGACTCATTTGAAAAGACCCTGATGCTGGGAAAGATTGAAGGTGGGAAGAGAAGGGGACAACAGAGAATGAGATGGCTGGATGGCATCACCGACTCAATGGACATGAGTTTCGGTGGACTCTGGGAGTTGGTGATGAACAGGGAGGCCTGGTGTGCTGCAGTCCATGGGGTCACAGAGTCAGACACGACTGAGCGACTGAACTGAACTGAACCGAGTCTCTATTTGTATTAGTATGAGAAATAGCAAGAAGAGGAAGACATTGATTGGTGTTCACCTTGAGCCAGATTCTATCCTAGTTTATTTGTTAATTCATTTAATCTCCTTGTAATGAAATGAAAATGGCCCTATTGTTGTCTTCATTTTACAGATAAGAAAACAGACCTAGAGCAGCTAAGCCACTTGCCCAGAGTCACACAAGTGGCAGTCAGCAGAGCTGGGATTTGAACCTGTGCAGTCTATGAGGGTAGGACACGACTTAGCGACTGAGCACGCACAATCCATCATCAGACCTGGGCTCATTCTGTTGTCTCCAAAACTGCACTTGAAGATGTTGTTCAGTAAGTGGCTTTGTGTTCTGTGTATTAGAACATATACATACGCAACATGTTCCTTTTAGTACCAGGAAATGATTGTATCTCCCAAGGAACTTGTTTACTTAGATGTATCAGATAAACTAACCCACTTGGCTTTCTCCTCTTCTTTTTCCATTTCAGTAGACTCCGTTTATGAATACTCATTTTTCAGATTATGCCAAGCCCTGCTTGTCAGTAACAAAGATATAAACCCTAAACAATTTGTAACATTTTATACATGATTTTCTTGCTTAAAATAATCCAATAACTATGGACAGTGAGAAATTTCATATTTCTGAATTCCTATTATCCCAGAAAATGAAGCTTTCAACGTGATTTCTCTGACAGAAACAGCTGAGGCTCAAACACACACCAATATTTCAAGAAATCACGTTCCATGGTTAAGTGGGTGTAGATAGGAATAATCTGCTGGAAATTTCAGGCTTCAGAAGGACCAGGCCATTCTCACCTATGATATGCAGAGGAGCCAAACTTCCCATATCCAACCTCTAGAGGTCCAGTTAAGAGAACACTAAATAGCACACAAGATTCTTGAAGAAAAATGAGGCAGAAAGGTAGAACCTTATGCTTCTAAGGCCCAGAACAATTCCAGAAGGGGAATAAAGGAAGATAAAAATCTGCAGCTGGCTACAGGGTCCCAGCAAAGCAACACGCTACTCATTGGAGTTGGTCCCTGGTTTTGCTTCGGATCATGCTTCGGTTTCTGCTGCCTCTCCAGCCCAAATTTCTCTCCTTGAACAAGGCTGATCTATACTGTCCACGCCCTGGCCTTGATTTGAGTAGAACTCAGCCTCCAATGTCTATAGAGCCCAGCCTCCACATCCTGTTGGGGGCCTCCATCTCACACCAAGCCTTCACTTCACTTTCACATCTAACTCCTGCTTCCCAGTGGTTGCCAACATCCTGCCTTCTCTCTGCTCTAGCCTACAGTGCCTCAACCTACTGACACCACAGCTAAAACACTGCCTTTAGCCCACTCCTTCATGTGGAATGGCAGTGCCCACACTGTCTGTGATATGGGGCACAAGCCGGGTACATCACCCGATCCTGCATGGTTAGCACTTTCAGGACCATCAGACCAAGGTGGCATAGCCCCAGGTCCAGAAAAGTCTCAGTTTCCTTTCTACAAGTGCCTGAGTCAGATGCAATAGGACACAGCATGCTCAGCTCATTTCCTGGCACAGGCAGAAGTGTTCATGGAGCTGTAGACAAGGCATCTTTTTCCTCCATACAGAGTGAACCTTCCTATGAGTCAGCTAACTGGGCAGGGTTGCCAGTGGGTTACATCCTCAAATGCTCTGAACCAGCAACTGCAGGAAAAACCAGGTCAGAAACACTAAGGCCTAGGTTATGAGACAATCTGGAAAGTCCAGAAGACTTCATTGAGGTATACCTCACAAACCACACACACATCCTCAGCAAGAAAAATCCAGTCACGTGGTGATAATTGCAATAGCCTGAAGGATCCTTGGGACACAGTAGTCTTAGAAGCTTCCAGTGACCACTGGTAACCAATGGTCTCATGGCTGGTTGACAGTCTCTTCCAGGCTTCAATCAACCCCCCTTTCCTTCATAGTCCTTGGGATCCAGTGTCCAGGAGTCTCACCATGTGCTTGGACAGCCTATGGTCTCGACTGCAAGTTTGAATGCTGAGCCATCCTTCAGGACTCCTGGGCCACCTACACCAGAGCTGTCCATTTGAAAGTATCTTTCAGACCATCTCTAAGAAGTGTTTAGCTTTTGACGATTCTGCCCATCATCCTCATAATCATGCTGTCAGCCTAGTCCTAGGTTAACCTGTGCTGTCTCCCTGTGCTCTCATCCAGAGAGCATGACCTTTATGTACTTGAGAAAAAAAAATGTATATTAATTACATTTACATTGGCTTTTCTCACCATGTGCTTGGACAGCCTATGGTCTCGACTGCAAGTTTGAATGCTGAGCCATCCTTCAGGACTCCTGGGCCCACCTACACCAGAGCTGTCCATTTGAAAGTATCTTTCAGACCATCTCTAAGAAGTGTTTAGCTTTTGACGATTCTGCCCATCATCCTCATAATCATGCTGTCAGCCTAGTCCTAGGTTAACCTGTGCTGTCTCCCTGTGCTCTCATCCAGAGAGCATGACCTTCATGTACTTGAGAAAAAAAAATGTATAGTAATTACATTTATATTGGCTTCCTTGGTGTCTGGATGGTAAAGAGTCTGCCTGCAATGTGGGAGAGCTGGGTTTGATCCCTGGGTCAGGGAGATCCCTAGAGAAGGGAATGGCTACCCACTCCAGGATTCTTGCCTGGAGAATTCCATGGACAGGGGTGCCTGGTGGGCTACAGTCCTTTGTGGCCCTTTGCCACAGGGTTACAAAGAGTGAGACATGACTGAGAGGCTTTCACCATCATCAATAGCATTTATGGTGTCTGAGCCACTCTGGCTAAAAGCTGTGCATGGATAGAGAATTGTCCAAATGAGACAGACTGTGGAATTCTGTATCAACGAATGATCCATCCCATTGCAAATGATAGAAGACCCAACAGCAACTAGCTTAAACAAAAATGGGATTCGCTGACCTGCATAACAGAGGTAGCCAATGATAGAACTTGACGGCTCAAGGTTCGGCAGGATTCGGGGCCCAAACAATGTCATTAGGATTTAGTTTTTCTTTTTCCTGCAGTTTCAGTTTTGTCTTCTTCTATGTTGACTTTAGATACAGGGTACAAATGGTATTAAAATATCGGCAGCAAATTCAGTGCTTACATCTTCTGGGGGTTTAGGTCCAACCAGAAATATTGAGTCCACTTTCTCAACCACTTGGTCATTTCAGAGTTCATTACCTTTGTTCTGATTAACCTAATTTAGGTCAAGAGCTATTCTTGGACCTGACTGTTATGTAAAGAAAAGGTGTGTATGTGTAAGGTAAGATTCTGGTGTGTATCAGTTAAAATTCTAGCTGAAAAGAAGAAAACCAATTCATACTAATTCATTTAAAAAGCTTAAATGAGGCCTTTCTGAATCTCTTTCTTTCTAAATGTAATCTCTGCTATCAACTGTGTTGACATCATTGTCAGACACACTTTTCCCAGAGGGGAAAGGTGGTCACAAGTAGCTCCAGACACATATCAAACCAACTTAGCACTCCAGTTAAAAAAAAAAAAAGTATCTCTTTCCTGGTATCTCCAGTCTAAGTCCCAGAGAAGGCTCTCATTAGCCAAGACTGAATCACATGCCCACATGTCAACCAATTACCATTGGTCAAGAATAAGAAATACTGTAAGTGGCCTGGCCTAAGGCATTTTAACATATGATTAAAAGCATGGTGCTCTGGCCTTCCCTGGTAGCTCAGTGGTAAAGAATCCACCTGCCAATGCAGAAGACACAGGTTTGATCCCTGGTCTGGGAAGATCCTGCACGCCACGTGGCAACAAAGCCTGTGTGCCACAACTACTGAACGTGTGCTCTAGGGCCCGGAAGCTGCAACTTCTGAGCCCATGTGCCCTTGAACCTGTGCCCCACAGCAAGAGAAGCTCCTGCAGTGAGAAGTCTGTGCACTGGGACAAAGAGTAACCCCGGCTCATGAGACTAGAGAAAGCCTGCGTGCAGCTGTGAAGACCCAGCACAGCCAAAATAAATAAACAAACAAATAAATAAATAAATTAAATAAATATATTTAAGTATGGGGCTCCAAAACTAAATGGAAAAAATGAAAGTGTTGGTCACTCAGTTTTGTTCAACTATTTTTGACCCCATGGACTGTAACCAGGCTCCTCTGCCCATGGGACTTTTTAGGCAAGAATACCGGAGTGGGTTGCCACTTCCCTCTCCAGGGGATCTTCTCAACCCAGGGATCCAACCTGGGTCTCTTGTATCTCCTTCATTGCAGGTGGATTCTTTACCCACTGAACTATTGAGGAAGCCCCCAAAACTAAATGGCCTGGAGTCAAATCTCATTTCCTCTTTATATCAGTTATATGCTCTTTAAATCATCGTTTTCTTCATTTGTAAAATTGAGAGACTAGTTCACCCTTGTAGGAAATAAAAAAAGCTAGTAAGTGCAAAGTGCTAATAGGTGTAAAGTGCTTAGAACAAATCTGGTATATCCTACACACAGATAAATTAGATTCTTTGCTTGTTGCCATAACAACGATGAGGATGATGATAGTTAGTCCTTCCCTGGATGGGGGGAGTGTGGTGAGCCACATAAAAAGCATTTTCTGAGAGTGAGAGAAAGATAATTTCTGAGAGTGAGAGAGGATTCCTGTATGATGCCATAGCATATATGTAAATGACTGACATTCACATGTGATCTGGGGTATGGGTACGGGTGTGTGTGAGTGACGTGTACTGGCCTACGGGAAGAGGGCTTGGAGAAAAAGTGCTCCCTGTAATTATTTTTAAACCTGTCATTGGTGTCTCCCGATCCCTTTAATGAGGGGACAGAGGAAAGCTCTGAGTTTGCTGTGGTGGGACCTGATTTGACTTGACGTGACTGTATCCATTATGGTTCCCAGGTGGGTAGTCCAGCATTATTGCAGTGATAGACTGGTGGCTTGAACAGAGCTAGTGGGTTCCAGTGGTGGTCTGGCTAATGCGGAGAGAAAATCTGAATAATGACAAAGCAACTTTTTGCCTGTATTCAACAAGAAGGTTTTTATCCCCCCCCAAAAAACTCATGAATTCACCTCATAAAATTTCCTGAGTACATATCATGTACCCAGCACCCTCTTAAGGCCCAGAGCTGAAGTACAGGGGAAAAAAAAAAAAAAAGAATTAGCATTGAAGATAATAAAGCCTAGGGCTAAAGGCATGCTCAGGAGGAGCCAGAAAATTGTGTTTGTTTTAAGCAAAAGTGTTATCCTTCTGAAATGATTTCCTATATTTATCTTCTAAGAGCAGAGTCCACATTAGATAGACCATAAATCTAACTGAGTTCTGAGAAATAATATATTCTCAGACTTGCCTGAGGTGGGGTTTGCATGGCTGTGTGTTTTTCTTGGTTTCATTTGCATGAGAGAAAAAGAAAAAAAGAATAGAAAAAAAGCTTAGCAAGCACAGTTCTAAGGCTTTTGTTTCAGCAAGCTATTAAAATGACTTAGCTCAAAAGGTAAATTTTGATTTTTCTTGAGCAGGCTTTCACAAAAAGGTAGCCCTATAATTTTCTTCTAAATTTAGATTATTTTGTAGATTGTCCATCTGTCTTTCATTTAGTCAATCATCTAAAATGCTTCCATACAATCATGAGTAAAGGAGAAGGAAGTTGAGGTTTGTGTGTGTGTGTGTGTGTTTTCCCAAGCCTTTAAGGAAAAGTGTGAATTGATCACCTCAGACGTGATTCTTCAACCACTTTGCTGAAATAGAGAAGGCTTGCAAATACATGCTCAACACTTTTTTTGTCTAATGTTTTTTTGTTTATAGTCCTCCTCCAGTAAATGATTGAAATCATTGTCTACTTCCTCATTCACCATTCTTTGCTCTGAGTTGAGAAAACTGTTTGTCACAGGATGTAATAAAACATTTTAATCAACTTGATGAAACAGGCAAATTATGCCTTGAGCAGTGGGACCCTGTGCTTGGAAAGAATTGGCCTGACCTCTTACATGTCTAACCTGTGGGGCAATGAGTGTCTTCTTAAGTGAAAGAGTGGTCATCCATGGGGAAGTGAAAGCTGGTGTTTCATTGGAAGAAGCTCTTGCTGATACCTTGCTTGCCAAGCACACAAAATTGGCTAGAAAGCAAAATCTGTTGCAACACACAGTGTTTGGAGAGATTTTTGAAGTGGAACAAATTTCCCCCTTTCTAAAATCATAATAATTTGCCGAACAAAAACTGTGGTCTAGGAAGAATCTATTTGAAAAGAGTTGGGTATTAAAAATAGCTAATAATCACTCCCTGTCTAGTCTCATGGAGCCAAGTTTAGACCCAATAAAAGTTGTATGACATTCTAATGATATCCAGCTGTTACAATCCAATGAGTGAGACCACAGAAATCAAAGGAAAGCCTTTACTCAGCTGGATTCTTATACCAAAATCAATGAGACCATGACCCTTTGGCTGTTTGAATCTTCTTGGGGAAAGAAAGTGACAGCCATGTATTCTAGACAATAGTAACAGCTACCACTTCTTATGGGCATATTGGTTATCCAAGTGCCTGCAAATTTTACCCCGTAAGCCTGTATTAGACATGAACAAAATCATTCAAGTCTCTCAGTTACTGCGTAGTAGATTGGTCAGGGGTACCATCGACAATGTTAGAAGATTTTTGCATCTGACTACTTTGCTAACAAAATGCAGCTTGACATCAATTTAAGGACTTTTATTTGTTTTCACTTATTTTTACAAAATGGCTTTCCTGGTGGCTCAGTGGTAAAAAAAAAAAAAAAAAAAAAATCTCCCAGCAGTGCAGGAAACACGGGTTCAGTGCCTGGGTGGGGAAGATCCTCCTGGAGAAGGAAATAGCAATCCACTCCAGTATTCTTGCCTGGGAAATCCCATGGACAGAGGAGTTTGGTGGGCTACGATCTAAGGGGTCGCAAAGAGTTGAACATGACTTAGTGGCTAAAAAAACAACATTTTTACAAAACAAAGCTCTGTGACTTACATTTCAAGTAATTTTGCAGATGAATGTAATGCATTTCTCTCCCTTCAGACATCATGGTAGAGTAGGAAATGTACTGATTTTGCAGGAGGGGGACTGCAATCACCAAAGAGCTGTGAGATCTAGACAAATTATTAACCACCTACCTTTCAGTGCAGGATGCTTCTCTTCTGCACAAAGACAGAACGTCATTTGGCTTAGGTTGCTGAAAGTTAAAATGACGTAAAACATGCAAAGGATCTGGTAATTCTTGGCACTTAGTAGGTGCCTAATAATCATTTACCTTCCCAATTATTTTCTGGCCCCAGTCATTCATTTGTCCACACATTAGACAGCTTCACACTTGGGTTTTGTTCACAAGTGCCCACTTGTCACCAAAGGTCAGACTGTCCTGCTCCCAAGACCAGATGACAACACATGTTAATGCATCTGTAATATCACTGCTTAGCCGCTAGTGCTATTCTTCTGTTCGGTGAACCCCTGCTGAGCACCTATGCCCTGAAGCCATGTGATGGGGATACTAAGATGAAGAAGACGCAAGGCCAGCACTCATAAAGCCTCAGTACCTTGTGAGGAAAGAGAGAAGAAAATCAACAATTATATCTCAGTGTCATAAGTGTTACCCAGCAGGAGGTCTGCACACAATGTTTGAAAGAAGAGAATTTGGGCTCCCCAGTGGCAACAGAGGGGAAAAGGAAGTCCAAGAATGTTTTAACTGAGTGTACACCTGGCAGAAGTTTTAGCCAAACAAGAGGACAGAAAAGGATGCAGGTGAGAGGGTTCAAGGTAAAAGAAGATATTGCCTCTTTTTTGGTGGCACAAAATCCATCACATAGTGTCTATAATCTCATACTTCAGTTCATCATAGATAAAGACAGGAAAACTATTAATATGGAGCATCTCTTGTAGCCAAAGGATGTAAAGATGGAATGAATACCTTCAGGGAGCTTGAAACAGAAAAGAGTGAGATGCATAGATGGCAAATAACCATGTAAGGCTAGAAATTGACAATTACTGCTGGAACTGTCCAAGCTACCCAGGATTGATGAGTGCTTTATAGTGACTGTTGAATTTATTTTACAGAACCGATGGCTTCCCAGAACTAAAGGAGTTGAGTTCCAAAGTATTACAGCCTAAGATTTCCAAGTCCAGTCTCAGAGATAAAGTTGGAACAGGTGCAAAAGCACTATTCCTGTGCCCAAAGGGATGTTTTCAAGTTGAGAGCATGAAAGTGAGTGAATTGTGTGTCATCTTATATTTTGAAATAATAGACAAGTTGTAAAAATGGTTAAGCACTTAAGCAGTGGGGAAGAAAGCAGTGGACCTAAGTATCTCTGGAAGACAGTGTTTTGACTGGATCCTATAAGGCTAAATATAAGAAGACTACGCACAAATACCTGGATCTTCATGACCCAGATCATTACGATGGTGTGATCACTCACCAAGAGCCAGACATCCTGGAATGCGAAGTCAAGTGGGCCTTAGGAAGCACCACTACAAACAAAGCTAGTGGAGGTGATGGAATTCCGGTTGAGCTATTTCAAATCCTAAAAGATGATGCTGTGAAAGTGCTGCACTCAGTAGGCCAGCAAATTTGACAACTCTGCACAAATACCTGGATCTTCATGACCCAGATCATTACGATGGTGTGATCACTCACCAAGAGCCAGACATCCTGGAATGCGAAGTCAAGTGGGCCTTAGGAAGCACCACTACAAACAAAGCTAGTGGAGGTGATGGAATTCCGGTTGAGCTATTTCAAATCCTAAAAGATGATGCTGTGAAAGTGCTGCACTCAGTAGGCCAGCAAATTTGACAGACTCAGCAGTGGCCACAGGACTGGAAAAGGTCAGTTTTCATTTCAATCCCACAGAAAGACAATGCCAAAGAATGCTCAAACTACCTCACAATTGTACTCATGTCACACACTAGTAAAGTAATGCTCAAAATTTTTCAAGCCAGGCTTCAACAGTATGTGAACTGTGAACTTCCAGATGTTCAATCTGGATTTAGAAAAGGCAGAGGAGCCAGAGATCAAATTGCTAACATCCGTTGCATCATCAAAAAAGCGAGAGAGTTCCAGAAAAACATCTATTTCTGCTTTAGAGAATACACCAAAGCCTTTGACTGTGTGGATCACAGCAAATTGTGGAAAATTTCTCCAAGAGATGGGAATACCAGACCACCTGACCCACCTCTTGAGAAATCTGTATGCAGGTCAGGAAGCAAGAGTTAGAACTGGACATGGAACAACAGACTGCTTCCAAATAGGAAAAGGAGTACATCAAGGCTGTATATTGTCACCCTGCTTATTTAACTTATATGCAGGGTACATCATGAGAAACACTGGGCTGGAAGAAGCACAAGCAGGCATCAAGATTGCTGGGAGAAATATCAATAACCTCAGATATGCAGATGACACCACCCTTACGGCAGAAAATGAAGAGGAACTAAAGAGCCTCTTGATGAAAGTGAAAGAGGAGAGTGAAAAAGTTGGCTTAAAGCTCAACATTCAGAAAACGAAGATCGTGGCATCCGGTCCCATCACTTCATGGTAAATAGATGGGAAACAGTGGGAACAGTGATAGACTTTATTTTCTTAGGCTCCAAAATCACTGCAGATGGTGACTGCAGTCATGAAATTAAAATATGCTTGCTCCTTGGAAGAAAAGCTATGACCAACCTAGAGAGCATATTCAAAAGCAGAGACATTACTTCACTAATGAAGGTCCGTCTAGTCAAAGCTATGGTTTTTCCAGTGGTCATGTAGGATGTGAGAAAGAAAAAGTGAAGTTTCGGTTGTGTCTAACTCTTTGCCACCCATGGACTGTAGCCTACCAGGTTCCTCCATCCATGGGATTTTCCAGGCAAGAATACTGGAGTGGATTGCCATTTCCTTCTCCAGGAGATCTTCCTGACCCAGGGATTGAACCCAGGTCTCCTGCATTGTAGGCAGACACTTTACTGTCTGAGCCACCAGGGAAGCTCTCATGGACGTGAGAGTTGGGCTATAAAGATAGCTGAGCACCGATAGAGAGCATATTCAAAAGCAGAGACATTACTTCACTAATGAAGGTCCGTCTAGTCAAAGCTATGGTTTTTCCAGTGGTCATGTAGGATGTGAGAAAGAAAAAGTGAAGTTTCGGTTGTGTCTAACTCTTTGCCACCCCATGGACTGTAGCCTACCAGGTTCCTCCATCCATGGGATTTTCCAGGCAAGAATACTGGAGTGGATTGCCATTTCCTTCTCCAGGAGATCTTCCTGACCCAGGGATTGAACCCAGGTCTCCTGCATTGTAGGCAGACACTTTACTGTCTGAGCCACCAGGGAAGCTCTCATGGACGTGAGAGTTGGGCTATAAAGATAGCTGAGCACCGAAGAATTGATGCTTTTGAACTTGGTGTTGGAGAAGATGCTTGAGAGTCCCTTGGACAGCAAAGAGATCCAATCAGTCCATCCTAAAGGAAATCAGTCCTGAATATTCATTGGAAGGACTGATGAAGCTGAAGCTCCAATACTCTGGCCACCTGTTGTGAAGAACTGACTCATTGGAAAAGACCCTGATACTGGGAAAAATTGAAGGTGGGAGGAGAAGGGGACAACAGAGGATGAGATGGTTGGATGGCATCACTGACTTGATGGACATGAGTTTGAGCAAAGTCCGGGAGTTGGAGATGGACAGGGAGGCCTGGCACGATGCAGTCCATAGGGTTGCAAAGAGTCAGACATGACTGTGTGACTGAACTGAACTGAACACATAAATACTGTAGTTGGTAAATTGTCCACACAAGGATATGGGTTCACAATTCTGAAACTATTTGATATGCTTTATTGAGTTGAGCTAATAAGTAAACATATTTTATAATGCAACTCAAAAACTATTACTGTCAACAAGTAAGCCTTTATTATTAAATCAAATGTACTTTCAAATTATATTTATATAGAGAATAAAATATAAAGAGTTCGCTTATAACATATCATACATAGTGATATATATTAACATTGTCTTGAGAAATGCAGTTTGATGAGGATTCAGCTTGAGTAAAAGATTAGTCTCTTAAGTACAACCTATTTTTCACTGCTAATGAGAGAGAATCCACAAACTTTATGTCAAGAGGAAGTCCCACATTTCTTGGTTTGCTCTTGGAAGTCCATGGTTCTTTAGATTTCGAGGAAGGAATGGACCATAAAGGACTTCATTGCTGAATCCAGCACGTGAAGGCAGAGGAACTTCATCTGATGGGGTGTTCCTCTGGATCCACTGTCCTCCATGACCCCGCAGGTGGAAGCCAAGGTAGATGAATACAGTGGGACAGTTCAGGAGGCCTGGGTGCAGTTGAGGGGGTGGAACACAGCATTGTTTTAAATCCTAGGACCCCTCCCGCAGAAGCAACCATCTGGGCTTGACTCTTGGCCTCCTGGCAGGGTTGGAGAAACTCTCTGTGAGATGCTAAGTCTCATGATCTCCTCTGCGACTTCAAGCATCATTAGCATCTCCTCTATCACTTCATTCTGTGTTGAGCGTTTTGGTTTCTCCTTCAGCTCTTTAACCAAGGAAGTTAATTTTTCCATCAACATCAAGTTGGTCCTCTTCACCTTCTTGTAAGCATTTACAAGTTGGCTTATGTTTAAAGACTCTTTTTCTAGCCTGGCACTCTCTAGAACCAATTCAGTCTCTGCACACTCCTTTTCAGCCACCCTAAACTTGTCAGATAGTTGGCATTTCTCATTAATCCACGCAGCCAGTGTTTCTGAGAGCTGTCTTTCACGTCTTAGGTAAAGTCAGCTTCTAACAGACTGAACAGTCTTAATGTAAATAGGAGACCCACCAGTAAGGTGATGGCAAGCAGACACACCCCTGTCTCCCTTTGGATGCTGCAGAAAGTGAGTAATGGACTCAGGTCATTGAGCAATGGCTTCACTACCACCTCACACACCTTCCAAAGGATCAGCCCAAAGCCAGGCTCCATAGAGGATCACAGCCACTGCACAGCACTAGACCTACCACAGGGTTCTGCCTGGTAACCGTGGATCCACCAGCCACAACAGAACCAGGAGAATCCCCCAACATTCCACCTAGAACCCAACCAGCAACTGCCTGCCTGCACTGGTCAGTGGTATGATTGCTGGAGCTGGGAAAGTTGCAGATAAAATATACTTGTCTTCAAAAAATAAAAAAGATAAATACATTGTAGATAATGAGATCCAGGTTTCTCATAATTGGAGAAACAGATTCTAAAAAGAAAGGGTTGGGGTAAGAAAGAACCCTATGGTGTTAGACTGGAGTTGGAGAAATCAGTGTGAACTGAATTTTTAAATATATAGAAACAGAGGAAATATATATATATAACTGTGTATATGCATGAATTAGTACATATACACATATGTCTAGCTTTGTCTGCTGTGAGTGACTAGAAGCATGACACCTGAGTAGCAATGAGCCCTCCTAACATCCAAACTTTGGCTTCCAAATACTCTTCTTCGATGAAAGAAATCAGAGTCCTCTTTGGAGCGATGGATGATCCCAGGGGTGGGGCAGGGTAAATACAAGATAAGCAATGCACAAAAACAAACAAACAAAAAAGAAAGTTTCTTGAGAGAGAGAAAGAAAGAAAAAAACAGACTGAGGCAGATTGAAAGGCATGGACGTCTACTTGAATGAGCCCCCAGTGGCCAACTGAAACAGTTTGAACAACAGAATAATGGATCTGGGTCATAACCCAAAGGATAAAGCAAATACCCTTACGTCCATGTAAATAAGTAACTGAATAAATAAGTACAACTCGGAGAAGGAACAACTCTCTCTATAGATCTCCCATGAACAAACGTAGAAGGACTAAAGAAACTAGAAAGTCTCCATGACTACACGCCAATGGTGATTGTTGCAGGTGAGATTCATGGATAGAAGATGGCCTTTAGTGGGGCCAACGTTTAAGGAGAAACAGAATATTTGTGTAGCTTCAAAGGATCTCTTCCCCAAACTATATGTACTAGTTTCAAAGTGAAATATGGTAATTTACAGTTGAAAAACCCGTAGCTAAAGGATCAAGGTTAACGTCACTAGTAACAACTCCACATCATGAATCCTTGATACGATGCCCTGAGAAAAGCTCATCTCTGTGGTGTTCTTCTCAATAATACAGTCTCACTGTTCTCATGAGAAAACATTACACAAACCCAAACTGAAGACATCAGAGATCATGAAAGACAAGGAAAGTCTGAGAAACTGTCACGGACTGGAGGAGACCGATAAGACACGATGACTAAATGCAAAGTGAAACCTTGGAATAGAAGGGGGAAAAAAGGACTTTGGTGGAGAAATTGGTAATATCTGAATAAAATCTGTAGTTTATAGTATTGTACCAGTACTAACTTCTTAACACCGGTCATGTCACTGTTATTCTGTGTGATGTTAACATTATGGAAGCCTGAGTAGAGAATATTTGGAAACTCTTCCATAAGTCTAAAATTATTCCAAAAAGTTTAAAAAATAAAATCCAAAAACGTTTAAGTCTCATGAGTCGTCATTCTATAAGTGGATTTGGTATCCTTCTGGGACTAGTTGTTGTTTAGTTGCTGAGTCCCGTCCAGCTCTTTTGTGACCCTATAGACTGTAGCCCGCCAGGCTCCTCTGTCCATGGGATTCTCCAGGCAAGATTGTTGGAGGGAACTGCCGTTTCCTCCTCCAGGGGATTTCCCAACCCAGGGATCGAACCCTCATCTCCTGCATTTCAGGCAGATTCTTCCCCCCTGGGGAAGCTGTCCGTTTCCTATCGCTGCTGCAGCAAATTACCAGAAATCTAATGGTTTATATAACAACACCAACTTGTTACTTTTATAGTTCTGTAGGTCAGAATTCAGTGTGAGTCCCAGTGGACTAAAATAGATGTTAGTAGGACTGCTTTCCTTCCAAAAAAACCTCTAGTGATGGACCCTTCTCTTTGCCTTTTTCAGCTTCCAGGGACTGCCTGCACTCCTCGGCTCACAGTTGCTTCCTCCATTTCAGAGCCCCCACTCCCGGGTCATGTTGCCGTCCCTGTGACCCTCCTTCCATCGTCACAGCTCTCTCTCTGACTAGAGCTGGGAAAGACTTTCGTCTTTCAATGATACATGTGATCAAATTGATTACATTGTACCTCCCTGCATAATCCTCTCCATTTCAGAGTCCTTAACTTATTCCCATTTGCAGAGTTCCTTTTGCCATGGAACACAACATAGCGGGATCTTAGTTCTGCAACGTGGGATCAAGCCCTCATCCCCTGCTTTGCAAGGCAAAGTATCCACCACTGGCACTGCCAGGGAAATCCCCATAAGATGTTCTTAATTAATTAATGATTGATGATTTGTACTGAAAATAAAATTACCATAAAATACTACTATAGCCAACGTTGGACTGCCTCTTGGGTGGGTTGTCTTTATTCGAATGCCGTTCTCCTTTCCACTATGTAGGTCTCTGCCATTTTACAGCCACACATTCAGGCCCTCCATTCTCAAGCAGGGCTGAGTCTGGGCATCCTATAGGTGCCACTCACCTTGTTCTATGGCCCCTCTGTTCCAGCGCCCTGCCCAGCATCAGGCACAGGGTAATAAAGGAGCAGTAATTGTTGGAATGAACCTCCGTAGTGTATCTGTTTCTGCCATCCATGCAGTGGGCCCACACACTCTTGCTTTCTCTCTGCTTTGGCCTGTTTAGAAATGGAAACCTGTTTTCACCCTGCTTCCAGGAGAATATGAGAAGGCAGAAAGAAAGGATTTTTTCCCCTCTAATTTTGGTGTGGCAGAGCAGATGATATGTGTGTGATAGTCTTTGATGCAAACAGAAAGAGCCAGGCTGAAAATACAATTTTCATGGGTTATTTAAATGTTAAATCTCAGCACTTTGAAGCATCTTTCTTATACAATACTCATACCCTCAGATTGTTCTCGGATATTTATGTGAATAAATGTATATTTTATTCACGGGCCTTTCACAAGCTCTGCTAATAGTTTTTTGGAACCATTTGCTGAAGCAGCTAAACCTAGAAGGCTCATTACCACCACCTGAAGTGCTTTTTAAAAATACTGATATCCTATTAACCCATATATATGGAATTTAGAAAGATGGTAACGATGACACTATATGCGAGACTGCAAAAGAGACACAGATGTAAAGAACAGACTTTTGGACTCAATGGAAAAAGGCGAGGGTGGGATGATCTGAGAGAATAGCATTGAAACATGTATATTACCATATGTGAAACAGATCACCAGTCCAGGTTTGATGCATGAGACAGGGCGCTCAGGGCTGGTGCACTGGGATGACCCTGAGGGATGGGATGGGGTGGGAGGTGGGAGGGGGGGTTCAGGACGGGGGACACGTGTATACCCATGGCTGATTCATGTCAATGTATGGCAAAAACCACCACAATATTGTGAAGTAATTAGCCTCCAATTAAAAATTTTTTTTAAATACTGATATCCATGCTTGCCCTTAAAATTCTGATTTAATTATCCAGGTAAAGTCTCAGGCATCAGTACACTGAAACTCCCCAAATGATTACCACGTGGCACCAGGATGGAAAACCATGACGCTAAAGAACCAAAGCTCGTTTGTTACTATTAAAGCCCAACATGTGTTTTGCTGAAGCAATGGAGGTGAGGTGGCTGAAATATGCCTCCATTTCTTAGGCGCAAGTGACATCCACACTTTGATCCAGTGGTTTCTGGCAAGGGCTAACCAGCACAGTCCTTTTCACTCCCTCACTCCCATTCAAATGCTTTATTCTGGAAGCATCACTCTTCTCTCACTTGTCATTCCTGCCCCCGCCCCACTTCTCTGTCTTCATTCTGTGGCTGAACCAGAATTAATGCTCCAGGGGCTGCCCTGCTGCCCTCTGCAGCCACGTCCAGGCACCCACATTTGTCATTTTCGTGGCTCTGCTGTTTTCTTTCATCCTCCTTCATACATCCTCATCCCTCATAATCCTTGGCTATTTCTAAACACAAATAATAGCAAGAGTCAGCATGGGAAAGGAATCCAGGTGATGTACGGAGGCTGCCATAGAAATGTGCCTCTCAGCCCTCCAGCTGCAGGGAGCATGATTGACCAACGAGTCCTGTGCGATGGTCTGAAATCTACCAACCTGTTAGCAGGAGGCCACCCTTCCCTCGGGGGCTCCCAGCCAAGGCTTGAGCATGGAGGGGAGGCTAAATCTGGCCTGCCCCTGGGGGCCTCAAGCTCCTCTTACTGGTTAGTTGGGCTCTAGGGCTCCCTATCAGCCTTGCCAAACTTACCTAGAGGTGCAACACCCACCATGTGTGTGTGTGTGTGTGTGTTTAGTCACATAGCGGTGTCTGACTCTTTGCGACCCCATGGACTGTAGCCTGCCAGGCGTCTTTGTCCATGTGATTTCCCAGGCAAGAATACTGAAGTGGATTGCTATTTCCTCTTCCAGGGGATCTTCCTCACCCAGGGATCAAACCGCAGGCAGGTACTCTGTCCCTGCACCACCTGGGTCACCTACGCTTTATTTTTTTCCTTCCTTCCCTGAGGTCAGATGCATTGCTGGTTCTCCAAGCCCTTCCCAGCTCCTCCTTCATTTCCCTCCTAGTTGTTTCTGCAGGCAAGTTTTTTTGCACATACATCCCATCTTGGCCTCTGCTTCATTATCTTCTTCCTTTTTTTAAAGAAGAACATCTGAGTTTATTAAATAAACATTCGATGAAGCCCTAATTTAGCCAGTCAACTTGGGCAAGTTTAATGTACTAGACATTCTATTGGCAAGTGACCGAAAAACATTTTTACATGGCTAAAATGACCACTTTTGAGTGCTCGAGGTAAGCAAGCTACAAATGTTTTATATACAGTCGCATCGAATCCTTAAACTTTGTAAGGCAATAGTACTCCCTCTTACAGACAAAAAGACCTCCTCAGATGAATGAACAGACCAAGGTCACACAGTGAGGGGCAGAACCGGCATTCAGCCCAGGGGGGTGGGATCCTGATGCCCACATTCTTCATGCTTGCTCTGTATTGCTTCCTTGCTCTCCAGCAGCTGATATTCTAATTGAGATTTGGTGTCTGCTTCTTGGAGACTAACATATGTACTATTGGACAAGGTGGTAAGAATTATTGGATTTAATCTAAAACTAGTGACTGGGAATTTGCTGGTGGTCCAGTGGTTAGGACTCCATGCTCCCAATGCAGAGGGCACAGGTTCAATCCCCAGTTGGAAAAGTTAGATTCCACCCCCTCCAAAGTGACTATTCTTAACTCATTCATTAATCATCATCAGCAAGGTGTGTATATATGTATATGGGCACATCCACTGTACATGAACTTGGGCAAACTCTGGGAGAAGGTGAGGGACAGAGAAGCCTAGTGTGCTGCAGTCCATGGGGGCGTAGAGTTGGACACGACTTGGCAACGGAACAACAACAGTGCACATCCGCTCACTTTCAAAGAAAGATTTACAAGGCTAATGAAGACATGTACAGAATGAACAAATTGGGAAACTGGACAGAATAAAGTGGGGCCCATAGTTTGTGCAAGAAGGCCCCAGAGCAGCGGTTCTAAACCTTGGCTGCATGTCAGAATCAACCAGAAAACTTTTTTAAAAATGCCGATGTCCCTCTTGAGATTCGGATGCAATTGGTCTGGGGTCAGCCCTGGCGTTCGCACTTAAAAAGCTTTCCAGATGGTCCTAGTGTGCAGCAAGGTTGGAGACCCCTCTATCATTGTGATAGAGCCCCAGGCTATCGGTAGGGATGAGCCTCAGTATACAGTAGCTACAATATGTAAGCTCTACCCAGCTGCTCAGGAGAAATGTGGTTAATCAGGGCCCTGAGGGAAGAGAAAAATGTCTTTAGCAGATCTTCATAAAGGAAACACTGTGGGATGTCATCAACCACATCCTTAACAACATCCCTACTGTAAACACAAAAATGAGTTGCATGGAGTTGCTTCTAGGACATCCGTCAATGTTGCCAGGTTCTTTCCATGGGCTACCACTTAGCGCAAGCAGGTTCTGCTTCCATACAAATTTGGAGAGGAATTTTCCACTTTGGTTAGTATAGCTCATCCAGAGACGACTTCGTGCTATAGAGTTTCATGGCTGAATGCCAGGGGTACCAGAGAAGACACGCCTTTTATTTATTTTTCATGCTGACACGATGCATAAAATTGTGTTTGACCCAAAGAGTCTACTCCTGACTAGTGTTTTTGAAGATCACTCTCCAGTCTGTAGAAAAAGTAATCCTCCCATTTTTCGACAAGTCAAATTGGGTCTCAGTTGAATCCACAACAAATCCTGACTTCAGAGTTTTAGAAATAATTCATTTCACTATGGGATGATTGATAGATGAGTGGTGAGACTTTGACTTGATATCCAGACAGACAAGGCATATCTGGCCAGTGGTCTCAGCACTAGCTCCTATCCAGCTAACACCAGGTCATAAGAGGCCAGAGAAGCAAATTGCTCCCACATGGCCAGAAAATTCAAAGCAGTAACTCAAAGACTAGTCCTCATCTCGTGGTTAATTCTTTTCATTTCCTCATTGCAGTTGTTGTTGTTCAGTTGCTAGCGTCCAGCTCTTTGCTACCCCATGGAGCACGCTAGACTTCCCTGTCCTTCGCTATCTCCCAGAGTTTGCTCAAACTCATGGCCATTGAATCGACAATGCCATCCAACCATTTCATTCTCTGTCACACACTTCTCTTCCTGCCCTCAATCTTTCCCAGCATCAGGGTCTTTTCCAATGAGTCAGCTCTTCACATCAGGTGGCCAAAGTATTGGAGCTTCAGCTTCAACATCAATCCTTTCATAACACTAGTTATGATTTACTAGAAGAAAGTGGGGCCCATAGTTTGTGCAAGAAGGCCCCAGAGCAGCGGTTCTAAACCTTGGCTGCATGTCAGAATCAACCAGAAAACTTTTTTAAAAATGCCGATGTCCCTCTTGAGATTCGGATGCAATTGGTCTGGGGTCAGCCCTGGCGTTCGCACTTAAAAAGCTTTCCAGATGGTCCTAGTGTGCAGCAAGGTTGGAGACCCCTCTATCATTGTGATAGAGCCCCAGGCTATCGGTAGGGATGAGCCTCAGTATACAGTAGCTACAATATGTAAGCTCTACCCAGCTGCTCAGGAGAAATGTGGTTAATCAGGGCCCTGAGGGAAGAGAAAAATGTCTTTAGCAGATCTTCATAAAGGAAACACTGTGGGATGTCATCAACCACATCCTTAACAACATCCCTACTGTAAACACAAAAATGAGTTGCATGGAGTTGCTTCTAGGACATCCGTCAATGTTGCCAGGTTCTTTCCATGGGCTACCACTTAGCGCAAGCAGGTTCTGCTTCCATACAAATTTGGAGAGGAATTTTCCACTTTGGTTAGTATAGCTCATCCAGAGACGACTTCGTGCTATAGAGTTTCATGGCTGAATGCCAGGGGTACCAGAGAAGACACGCCTTTTATTTATTTTTCATGCTGACACGATGCATAAAATTGTGTTTGACCCAAAGAGTCTACTCCTGACTAGTGTTTTTGAAGATCACTCTCCAGTCTGTAGAAAAAGTAATCCTCCCATTTTTCGACAAGTCAAATTGGGTCTCAGTTGAATCCACAACAAATCCTGACTTCAGAGTTTTAGAAATAATTCATTTCACTATGGGATGATTGATAGATGAGTGGTGAGACTTTGACTTGATATCCAGACAGACAAGGCATATCTGGCCAGTGGTCTCAGCACTAGCTCCTATCCAGCTAACACCAGGTCATAAGAGGCCAGAGAAACAAATTGCTCCCACATGGCCAGAAAAATTCAAAGCAGTAACTCAAAGACTAGTCCTCATCTCGTGGTTAATTCTTTTCATTTCCTCATTGCAGTTGTTGTTCAGTTGCTAGCGTCCAGCTCTTTGCTACCCCATGGAGCACGCTAGACTTCCCTGTCCTTCGCTATCTCCCAGAGTTTGCTCAAACTCATGGCCATTGAATCGACAATGCCATCCAACCATTTCATTCTCTGTCACACACTTCTCTTCCTGCCCTCAATCTTTCCCAGCATCAGGGTCTTTTCCAATGAGTCAGCTCTTCACATCAGGTGGCCAAAGTATTGGAGCTTCAGCTTCAACATCAATCCTTTCATAACACTAGTTATGATTTACTAACCTCCTTGATTTCCTTTAGGATCGACTGGTTGGATCTCCTTGCTGTCCAACGGACTCTCAAGAGTCTTATCCAACACCATAGTTCAAAAGCGTCAATTCTTCAGGACTTAGCCTTCTTCATGGTCCAGCTCTTACATCTGTACATGACAACTGGAAAAACCATCGATCTGACTCTACAGACCTTTGTCAGTAAAGTGATGCATCTGCTTTTTAATATGCTGTCTAGGTTTGCCATAGCTTTTCTCCCAAGAAGAAAGAGTCTTTTAATTTCATGGCTGCAATCACTGTCCACAGTGATTTTGGTTAATTCTTTTCATTTCCTCATAGTCATGGAGAAAAACTATCTGAAACCTTGAATATGAGAAAGTGTGTTCGTGAAAGTCCAACTTTCCTGGGCATAGTACTAAAACCCATCAGAAAGGCCAGCCTGTTGGGATTCTTCCTTCCAGGTTCCAATCTGGCCATCCTGTCTTCATGACACTGAGTTATTCAAAGTCACCCCACCGAGCCCCTACACATGGGCACAAAACATGCCTGCACAGACACACAGGTGCCCAGCACCTTCACAAGCATTGCTTCAAGCTCAACATCTGGCTTCCTCCCTTCCGGAGATTTTCTTCCCAGTATCCTTGCAGCCAACCTGGAATGTGAGAGTTTAAGATGTTTAGAAAATGAGTTCTCCCCACCAGTTATGATTTACTAACCTCCTTGCTTATTGAGTTGCAGTTCACTGTAATGCCAGAGAAACTGATTAGAAAATAACTTTAATATACAGCTCTATTCCCCATGAATTAATGTATGCTTCAAGGACATTGCTTTTTAGCTAATACAGGGTGCCTGCCATTAGCATTATAGAAAGACTCTACTGGTGACTTTGAATAACTCAAGCAGGAGTGGGATTGAGAATCAAAGAAGGATTGAGAATCAAAGAAGCAAAGAGCAGCAGTTGAATGTCAGTTCCAAGGTGGGTGTCTGCACCATTCCAAATGAGTCAGCAACACTGTCCAAAGAATCAGAGTCCAAGGACACCCAGAAGAAGACAGTAAAGAGACAGTAATTGTATCTACTGACCAGTTGGGATCTTTGTTATTATATGACCCTTATTCTTAACTTCAAACAAATAATACACCTATGTGGAGCAAGAGTCTTATTTTTTAAAGTATCATGCTTTGTGTCTTGTATTAATCCATTTTCACTAGTAAACATTCTCTACAGATGGTAAAAATAGAAAGAGCCAGATTACTCTCAGGGAGCCCTCTACTACTGGTAAAATTTGGGGCAACAAGGTACCCTCACCTTCCCTACCAGCTTACCCTGCCTTCTGCTAAAGTTGAGGGGTAGGGGTAATAAACCTCCTATCAGATTCTTTCTGGAGAGAGAATCTTGTTAACATGCATGCTAAGTCACTTCAGTTGTGTCCAACTCTGTGCGACCCTGTGGACTGTAGGTGGCCAGACTCCTCTGTCTGTAGGATTTTCCAGGCAAGAATACTGGAATGGGTTGCCATTCCCTCCTCCACGGGATTCTCTCGACCCAGGGATCGAACCCACGTCTTTTACATCTCCTGCATTGGCAGGCAGGTTCTTTACCACTAGCACCAGCTGGGAAGCTCCAATCTAGTTAATGCTGAGACATTAAAAACAAAAAAAACATTGAGCATGTGAGTAAAATAAGGCAACCCAAATAGGATCAAGGTAGAAAACAGCTGAAGAGCCAGGATTCGACATTTTACCAACATCACCACCATCTTGGTTTCACCCCATGTTGGCTTTAGGGACAGACCTGATATTTAGTGGAGCACAGTGAGACAAGGCACTCACTAATGCCTCCCAGCACTGAGGTTCTTCCCAAGCGTTCATGTTTTTCAGCTTCTGCAGTCAGTTCCGTCTTGCCGTTACTCTAGGCCCTCAGGCTGCTGAGCCAGCAAGGTCACATCAAGGTGGCTTGGGAGAAAGTCATATGACACAGGCTCTCCCCATGGAGCTTGGTCAAGGCTTGTGGTGGATTTACAGGTTATGGAAATAAAATCCACTTCCTCACTTCTAGTTTTAAAGGCTGTTTCAATGATGCCTGTGAGTAATGACACAGGTGATATTTAATACCTGGTGATTTGCTGAACATTTCACTTCAAACCTGCAAAAACCTTTTTAGAGGCAATACAAGGACAGATTTTTGAGATTCTTTTTTCCATCTGGAGTGAAAGACAGGGACCAGGAAATTAAAAATGAAGGGCTCACATCATGGCAGGTTGAAGGGCATGGAGCATAATGCCAGCCTGTGGAAAAGCTCAGTAATTCAGCTCTGAAAATTGTCTTTCTCCTTCATCCCCTAAGGCAAAAAAAAAAAAAGTGAAGTAAGGGATGAGAGGTTTTATCAAATTGGACTTCCCTTCATTATTCTCAGTATATCACGAATCCATCACTCTCCAAGGTAACCTTACCCCAGATGACGCTTTTTAATGAGGTGTGCTTTCTCAGACTTACCTAGTCACAATTTATTGGTGACTGTGTGGAAAGGTTAAGAGTGGAAGATTCTGTCACTAATGCTTTTGAGACAAGCCTGAGGTGTTCTTAAATTGATTAAGCCTTTTCTAGTGTGCATCAGTATATGGGTATGTGGTCAATGGCATTTAAAAAAATACCTTTTAAAGGTGTTTTTATCTGATTCTAAATTAAGAAAAACCATGATTACTGTACAGAAACAGACCATAAGGATATCTTAGAAAAGTGTACAGATTTATTGACAAGGGGATTCATTCATCATCACATTTTTTTTGATAGGTAAGAGGTGGATTTATTTAGAGAGAAACACACTTCACAGAGAGAGTGTGGGCCATCTCAGAAGGCAAGAGTGGCCCCAAATATAGCACGGTTGGTTTTTATGGGCTGGGTGATTTCATAGGCTAATGAGTGGGAGGATTATTCCAACTATTTCGAGGATGCATTCTTTTTAATTCTAAAACTGTAAACAACCTACATGGTCAAAAGAGTTTAGATAAATATAGTTATGCTCTGCAGTCATTAAAAACCATTTAAGGCTATATCTGAAACTAATACAACATTGTAAATCAACTATATTTCAATAAAATTTTTTAAAAAATCATGTAAGGATATGGGATAGTGATCATAGTATATTAAGGAAAAAATAAGGTTACAAATACTATGTACATTATGATCATATTTGCTTTTACATATTTATTCGTTTATTTTATGGACAAAAGAAGGGCAGATTTCAAAAAGTTAAATGTTATAATTTCTGAATGATCCCAAGTGATTTTTACCTTTAAAAAAAAAAAAGGAGTTCAAACTCTTTTAAAAAATTATTTATCTTTGGATTGCAATACACGGGCTTGGTAGTTGTGACTCGCAGGCCCTAGAGCACGAGGACTTCAGTAGTTGTGGAGCATGGACTTAGTTGCTCTGTGGCTTGTGAAATCTTCCCAGACCAGGGATCAAAGCTGTGTCCCCTGTAGGCAGACTCTATCCACTGCCCCACCAGGGAAGTCCAATTTTTATCTTCTTTATATTTTTCTGTATTCTACAAAATGTTTGGAATCACTGTGCATGGCTTTTAGAATCAGGAAAAAGGAATCATTGTTACTTTCAAGTTCAAACATGCCAATTAACTCTGATACCTGAAGAACTAGTTGTGTTCATAATGGTTAAGTCAATCCTTTGAGGGGCTGGGTCTTCCAATTATATATGAAAGAAGTGGGGGGCTCTGCCTCCCTCGTAGCATGAGTCAGCGAACGTCTAATCAAGTTCTTTGTCTTGCAGCGTTTGGCTTCTCAGCCATCTCTGGCTAGGGGACACCTTGCCCCTCCCAGAGCCTCTCTGTATTCTTCTTGGGCTGAGCAGACAGGAAGAAGGCCCACAATCTGTATCCAGCTGCTCCATCTAGACAGAGTTTCTGACCATCTACCTCAGAGTTTCTCTTAAAGGATGAGGATTTCCCTGGTGGTATAGTGGATAAGAATTTGCCTGCCAATGCAGGGGACACAGGTTTGACCCCTGATCCAGGAAGATCCCGCATGCCAAGTTGGAATGAAGCCTGTGAGCCAAAACTACTGAGCCTGTGCTCTAGAGCGCGCGAACCGCACCTACCGAGCGCGCATACCTGGAGTCCGCGCTCCACAAGAGAAGCCGCCGCAGTGAGAAGCCTGAGCGCAGCAGCTAGAGAGTAACCCCCACTCGCTGCAACGAGAGAAAGCCCCAGCACAGCGATGAAGACCCAGACCAACGAAAAATAAAATTAATTAAGTGATAAAAAATAAAATTAAAATAAAGGATGAGGGCCCATCACCATCATTGAAAGGTGATGTGGGCTAGTGTGTTCGAGACAAGTAACCTCAAAACCATACAGATGAATTCTAGAAAAGTATCCAGTTCTATTTCTCTAACACTCCACACTTACACCTTCATTTAAAGAAAGGACTATTTCTGTGACTGTTTTCTGTAATTTGTTGGTGAATCCAGGTCTCCCTATCTACATTCTTTCCCAGGTGTTAGCCACTAAGTTAGTGTTACAGAACTTTAATCTCAACACCATAGATGTATCTATCTTCATCAGTCAGTTCTCACTGGATATCCTCTCTACATCTGATAAAGTTGTAGATACAAAAAAATTACTGCAACTTTCCTGTCTTGAGAAATTAGAATCAAGGGAAATTTATATAACAATATGAAAATGAAAGAGGAGAGTGAAAAAGTTGGCCTAAAGCTCAACATTCAGAAAACGAAGATCATGGCATCCAGTCCCATCACTTCGTGGGAAATAGATGGGAAAACAGTGGAAACAGTGTCAGACTTTATTTTGGTGGGCTCCAAAATCACTGCAGATGGTCACTGAAGCCATGAAATTAAAAAGACACTTACTCCTTGGAAGGAAAGTTATGACCAACCTAGAGAGCATATTAAAAAGCAGAGACATTACTGTGCCAACAAAGGTCCGTCTAGTCAAGGCTATGGTTTTTCCTGTGGTCATGTATGGATGTGAGAGTTGGACTGTGAAGAAAGCTGAGTGCCAAAGAATTGATGCTTTTGAACTGTGGTGTTGGAGAGGACTCTTGAGAGTCCCTTGGACTGCAAGGAGATCCAACCAGTCTATTCCAAAGGAGATCAGTCCTGGGTGTTCTTTGGAAGGAATAATGCTAAAGCTGAAGCTCCAGTACTTTGGCCACCTCATGCAAAGAGTTGACTCATTGGAAAAGACCCTGATGCTGGGAGGGATTGGGGGCAGGAGGAGAAGGGGACGACAGAGGATGATGGCCAGATGGCATCACAGACTCAATGGACGTGAGTCTGAGTGAACTCCGGGAGTTGGTGATGGAAAGGGAGGCCTAGCGTGCTGCGATTCATGGGGTGGCAGAGAGTCGGACACGACTGAGCAACTGAACTGAACTGAACTGATGAGATTGTGAGCTTACTGTAGGTGAAGCATTACACAGAGAATTTCCAACTTTTGTTTTAAGTCACTCTTGTCCTATAAATAAGTAGAATGGCCAGAATAATCTTAATCAATTTTATGTGCACAATTAAAATTCAAAAATACTTTTTTGTATTCTGTCCACATCTCAAGACAGTGGGATTTAATGAATGTAGCTATATAGAGATAAAATATCAACCATCATTTTTCATTTTCTCAAAATGATGGTGAGTTTAATGATATCATTATCTTCACTAGCTTCTAGTGTAGGGAATCTAAGGTTGGTCCATTTCTCCCAAATATTTTGTTTAGTAAGTTTTTATGCAAGTGGAAAACTTAGTGCTAACAGAAACAAATTTGACCACACTTTTTAAATTATAGGATAATTACTAATTCTGTGGTCATTCATTTCCATGCCATCAACTCCAACACAGGAAACTATGAGAAATAGAACCACTGGTAAAATTAAACCTGCAATTATAGCACCAATTTCTAGGATATGTTGATTTTTCTCTATTCTGCAACATGCACACAGATACATAAGATTTTCTCATTTATTTCTCACACATTGACCCTGTAAATCCAGTTTGTCATGCCATAATGATTTTACTAAATTTAAGAGAGTTTTTGATACTGCTTTATAGCCTTCCTTGTTAGTTGATTTTTAATGTGCAGGGGATAACATACTCAGTGTATTAGCACAAACTGGCATCACCAACTCAACAGACGTAAGTTTGAGCAAACTCTGGGAGATGGTGAAAGACGGGGAAGCCTGGCGTGCTGCATTGCACGGGGTTGCAAAGAATCGGACGTGACAGCAACTGAACAACAACAACAAATCCTTGAAAACACTAATGGAAGAAAGAAGAGAAAAAAGATGGAAGAAAGAATGGAACAAGAAAGAAAGAGAATGAAGCAAATCCATGCTCTTACAATTTATCTTAATTCACCACCATTTTAGTTAATAATTATCTTTGCCACCTAGTATTTGGATCAATCTCTGTATTTGCAGTAAATTCCCATCACATTTCATATCCTTGCTAATATCCACCATCTATTGCCAGAAATTTCTGTAAGCACCCTTCATTTCTCTCATCCTCCACTCTCTGCCCTTCTTAATGCTAGGGCAAGGTCTTGAAGGTTTCACTATACCTAGACTTAAAACCACTCAAACTGTTCCCAAATTTTCCTAATTGGTTGAAGCCCCCTGTAACTAAAATCCTCCTTCCATCACCATTATCTGCATAACTAGTCTCTAATCTTTTTCCTTTTCTATAGTCATAGCAAACTATTAATTAAATAAATTTCATCTAATTCTGTGGGTTATATATATATATATGCCTTTCTGGACCAATATTGTCTTTTTTTTTTTTTTCTGGCCACACTGAATGACATGCTGGATCTTAGTTACCTGACCAGGGATCAAGTCCATGCCTCTGCAGTGGAGGCTCAAGGTCATAACCACTGAGTAACCAGGGAAGCCCCAATATTGTCAGTCTTAAATTATCAGTTTCATTGCCAGGTGCCCTGGCTAATTCAAATGACATGATCATATGTCTGATTTGACAAACCCCACCCACAGCTCTACCACAGAAACTACCGCACAGCTGCACTCATCTCACATGCTAGCAAAGGAATGCTCAAAATTCTCCAAGCCAGGCCTCAGCAATACGTGACCCGTGACCTTCCAGATGTTCAAGCTGGTTTTAGAAAAGGCAGAGGAACCAGAGATCAAATTGCCAACATCCGCTGGATCACCGAAAAAGCAAGAGAGTCCCAGAAAAACATCTATTTCTGCTTTCTTGACTATGCCAAAGCCTTTAACTGTGTGGATCACAGCAAACTGTGGAGAATTCTGAAAGAGATGGGAATACCAGACCACCTGACCTGCCTCTTGAGAAACCTATATGCAGGTCAGGAAGCAACAGTTAGAACTGGACATGGAACAACAGACTGGTTCCAAATAGGAAAAGGAGTACGTCAAGGCTGTATATTATCACCCTGCTTATTTAACTTATATGCAGAGTACATCATGAGAAATGCTGGGCTGGAGGAAGCACAAGCTGGAATCAAGATTGCTGGGAGAAATATCAATAACCTCAGATATGCAGATGACACCACCATTACGGCAGAAAGTGAAGAGGACTCAAAAGCCTCTTGATGAAAGTGAAAGAGGAGAGTGAAAAAGTTGGCTTAAAGCTCAACATTCAGAAAACGAAGATCGTGGCATCTGGTCCCATCACTTCATGGGAAATAGACGGGGAAATAGCGGAAACAGTATCAGACTTTATTGTTTTGGGCTCCAAAATCCCTGCAGATAGTGATTGCAGCCATGAAATTAAAAGATGTTTATTCCTTGGAAGGAAAGTTATGACCAACCTAGAGAGCATATTAAAAAGCAGAGACATTACTTTGCCAAAAAAGGTCCGTCTAGTCAAAGCTATGGTTTTTCCAGTGGTGATGTATGGATGTGAGAGTTGGACTGTGAAGAAGGCTGAGCGCCGAAGAATTGATACTTTTGAACTGCGGTGTTGGAAAAGACAGTTGAGAGTCCCTTGGACTACAAGGAGATCCAACTTGTCTATTCTGAAGGAGATCAGCCCTGGGTGTTCTTTGGAAGGACAGTTTAGTTTCAGCTAAAGCTGAAACTCCAGTACTTTGGCCATCTCATGTGAGGAGTTGACTCATTGGAAAATACTCTGATGCTGGGAAGGATCAGGGGCAGGAGGAGAAGGGGATGACAGAGGATGAGATGGCTCGATGGCATCACCGACTCGGTGGACCAGAGTTTGTGTGAACTCCGGTAGTTGGTGATGGACAGGGAAGCCTGGCGTGCTGTGATTCATGGGGTCGCAAAGAGTTGGACACGACTGAACGACTGAACTGAACTGAACTGAACTGAACCCACAGATTGGAAGTTGAAAGGACCGTAATCAAAGTAATAATAAACATTGGGCAGTTAGTGCTTTGCAGTACTACCTGAATTTAAACTCAGATGTCTAAATATGAAAGCATCCCTTTTACTAATACACTGTACTTTTGTGCTGAGGAGGAAGAGAAGAAGGAAGGCAGAGGAGGAAGCAGGGAAGGTGTAGCAACAGCGGGCAAGTCTCTAATGTTGGAAAATACTGGAGTGGCATCCTGAATTCCACACTCTGTGGCTGCAACGTGGCCCAACGCAGCATGTACTGAACAATTACAGTTTCAAGTCCTAGGTGGTGTGCTGTATGTGACATGCTGCCTACTGTGTAGGAAGTGATGCGGTCCCCATTTTCCTAGAGCTTACTTACAGTTTAGTAATGGAGAAGCGCAAAGGGCACAGAAGGACATAGAATTGGGGACAGGGCTTCTTCACCAGGCAAATGTTGTCTGAAGTGTTCTCTGAAGGATGCTATGGTGTGCTCTGCTTAGTCACTCAGTCATCAAGGGCTAATCAGAGAGGGGCAAGGAAGAGCCTTGGAGCAGTGGAACTAGCGTGAGCAAATGCCCCGCTTCATGTGAAAGGGGAGGTGTATTAAAACAGGGCAAGGGAAGTTCCCAGCAGAGTTCCTGGCACATAGTAATGGTTAATAATATCAACAACGTGGATGATAGAGGCAGTAATGGTGATGATGATGATGGCGATGGAGGTGGTGATGATGGGGGTAATAGAAGTGGAGGCGGTGCTGCTGGTGTTGATGTTGCTGGTGATGGTGGGAGTGGTGATGATTATGGTGGTGGTGGCTTCTACAAGAAGTATCTCCTTGCAAATGATTGCCCTTAGATTTCCTTAACCAGTAGAGCTCAGTAGCTGAAATTTACTCTTTTTCCCAGGTTCTGGGTCACTCTTTGGTGAAGATTTTTATTCAAAGTTAATTTCCTTAAGGGCAGAAAAGAAAAGGGAATAGGAAGAAGGAATAGAAGTCTAGATCATGGACATCTGACTAGTATTTATTTTATTTGTAAATCATTTTGTTGTATTATCAGCGGGCTTATTGATTTAATCTTTATAAATAAAAGGAAAAAAAACATAGATGATCTATCACGGAATAGTTTCTCCAGAGAAAAATCTAAGGAGAGCAATTAGACGAGATATTTATCCACAGAACAAAGAAAACAATATTTCCTTCAGAGTAAACAATACCTCTTCCAAACCCATGCCCCTTTCAGTCCAGCTCTGAGCAATCATTGCTAATAGCAATGTCTTTTACAGTTATGCAAGTGGTATGGAAATCACGGTCAATGCAGTTTTCTAGTTCTCTTTCATGTTTACCAGCCATCTCAAATAGGTGGGCACTTATTTGAAACACTTTGAAATGCTATGCAAAATATGCAGTGAAGTAGTTTGCATGGATGATTAAATCTTTATCTGTGACCTTCACCTCTTTCTACAGCTGCTATACATATACGGGGTTCAAAAGATGAGAGAATCTCACAGCTGTAAACACTGAATTCCCACACCCAAAACATTTTCATAAAAGCCAAATAAAAACACATAGAAAGGCATGGTTGCTCACCTTCCTTTTCTTTTAAGTAGTTTGGTTATTTTCTATTAGAGTTCACCTGGTTTTTTATTTCCAGTAGGCTATTGCCTGAAGAAGGAGAAAACAATCATTGCAAGCATGAACTAGAGAAACTACAATCTTCCTACCAGTGCATGGGAAGTAAATTAATTCTTTAAAGCAGAAGTTCTAGGAGGAGCAAAGCTCCACCTAAATCCTGAAATTGTGTGTCCATATGCATAGCTGTGGGACTTCCCAGGTGATGCTAGTGGTAAATAAACCACCCGCCAGTGCAGAAGACTTAAGAAACTCAGGTTCTGTGGGTTCAATTCCTGGGTCAGGAAGACCCCCTAGAGGAAAGCATGACAACCCAATCCTATCATCTTGCCTGGAGAATCCCATACAGTCCATGACGTTGCAAAGAGTCGGATGCGACTGAATCGACTTAGCACACACTCACTTGTATAGGGGCACCCCTCCCCAGGGCGGGCAGTGGGCTGAGGAGCCGTCACTTTCTTTAGGTATTCGATGAAATCCATAACCGCAGAAGAATTGTTAAATCCATGGCTCAGCAGTGTCCTCCTCTTGCTGTTCTTTCCCTGGGAAACTTTTAAACACGTAGAAAGATATTTTAAAAGGGCAGCATCTCTGTTTAATTGCTCATAAATTAAATCTGAGCAATGTGATAAACAGTAAGCGTAAAAATGATACGGATGTAAAATAATGTCATAGAATAAAATGATCACTTGTCCAACCATCAGAAAATATCACCAAGAAAGGTAATGGACAAACTGGAGTAGAAGACTATTTAAAACTTTTTGCAATTATTATTTTAAAAAATTTCAAAACCTCAGCGTGTGTGTGTATTATGGTGTGATATCCCTGGGACAAAGTTCTCTTCAGTTGACATACAAGACAGGAATTTGAGTGCTGTAGAAAAATCACCACATTTGCTGATATCATCTTTTTTCCAATTGTCATGGTCTGTGAATTTTCAGAGTCATAATTTCTTTTCCCGCACTTAGTCCTTATATGCCTTGCTCATTTTTTCCACTGATCCTCATCCTTCGGTGGTTATAAGTCTAAATGTCCTCCAAGGTGGGATGCTATGGATGATAACTGAGTTTATGTGTACTTTTAACTGGTAACCTATACTGGAGAGCTAAACTAGCAGTTCTGCCACAAAAGGAAATGCTGGAGGGAAGGGAGTAGTTGCTTATTTGTTTATTTAAGGTGCTATGATTTGCTCACCTCCAGGGATGTTTGAGCAAACTCCAGGAGATAGTGAAGGACAGGGAAGTCTGGTGTCTAGGATGCCGCGGAGTCAGACACAGCTGAGCAACTGAACAATAAGGGATGTTAATGAATGCCTTGGATTCTTTCCCTACTTTTGTTTTTAAGAAGCTCAGTTGTGTCTGACTCTTTGTGGCCCTATGGACTATACAGTCCATGGAATTCTCTAGGCCAGAATACTGGAGTGGGTAGCTTTTCCCTTCTCCAGGGGATCTTCCCAACCCAGGGATTGAACCCAGGTCGCCCACACTGCAGGTGGATTCTTTACCATCTAAGCCACCAGGGAAGCCCAAGAATACTGGAGTGAGTAGCCTATTCCCTCTCTAGTGGATCTTCCTGACCCAGGAATCGAACCAGGGTCTCCTGCATTGGAGGCGGATTCTTTACCAACTGAGCTATCAGACCAAAGTAAACAATTCCAGTGAGCTTATACTAATTAATGATGTGCTTTTTATGATTCTGTTGAGGCAGGGGTCCCCAGCTTCTGAATGTGGATTGGTACCTCCTGTCAGATCAGCAAAGACATTAGGTTAGAAATAAAGTGTATGATAAATGTCATGTGTTTGAATTATCCTGAAACCACCCCTCACCCCTCACCCATTTCAGGCCGTGGAAAAACTCTTCCACGAAACCAGTGCCCATGCCCAAAACACTGGGAACCGCTGTAGGCGCATCACCATGGTATGCCTCTGTAAAATAATAGAAAAGAGCTGTTTCTAAGGGAGAAAAGAAAGAGGAGGAGGAGGAAGAGAAGAACTGGAAGAAGAAAAAGAGGAGTGGGAGAAGGAGGAGGGGCAGAGAGGAGGATGGCTGAAGGAAAATCTTTTTGCAAAATAGCCTTCAAAGAACATCCTGGGCCCATATACACTAACTTCTTGGAGCTAAATCTCTCTCTCTGTGGAGAGGAGAAGCAGAAAACGAGAGAAAGAAGCCTGGTGAGAGGGCTTAGTTCTGTCACTGGAGCTCTGGTGGAGTCGTCTTGCAGGAACATAGACAGGGCTCCCAGGAGAGCCGGGCTGAGCACAGACTATGCTCAGGGAAATAATTTCTCTAAAGCAAGGATTCTAAGAGGGGTGTGTGCTCAGAGACTTGGGCTGGTGGTTCTTTAGTCACTCAGTCATGTCCGACTGTATATGACCCCATGGGCTGTAGTCCATCAAACTCATCTGTCCATGGGATTTTCCAGGCAAGAATACCGGAACGGGTTGCCATTTCTTTCTCCAGGGGATCTTCCCCCCAGATATCGAACCCATGTCTCCTGCATTTTCTGCATTCTTTGCAGATTCAGGCAGGCAGATTCTTTACCACTGAGTTACCGTGAAACCTCATAAGACTTAGGTGCACTTTTTTTGCCCCGAAGTGAGGAGACGTAGCTTTCTTTAGATATTTAATGTAGTCCACGACTTCAAAAAACATGTTAAAACAAATTGCTTAGGGGCAGGGCTTCCCAGAACCACTCTTTCCAGAAGCATCGAGGTTGTCTGCTCCTCCTAAGTCCTGATTTCATCAGCAGGGAAAGAAGCAACATGTAGGGGTGTTGGAGCAGCTTTTTCCTGAGTCTGAAACCTAAGGAGCTTAAATCCATAGCCTTGGTCTCCTTAAGCGCATGACCTAAGAAGAACGGAATTTAGACGGACTGCACGGTCTTCTTATTTGCTTTGTTATTTGTTCTTCGCACACCTTTGGAGATAAGTAGGTCACCTTACCATCAGTTCCCATTCACAGAGCAGGAAACTGAGGGCCGGAGAGCTAAAGCAACTGGTTTAAGTTTACGAGCGGTAGTGACCTGCTGAGCTGAGAATCAGGCTTCCGACTCCTAGGCCAGTGTCTGTTCTACCACAGCCCTCTACCCCCAGTTTTTATCACGGGCAGGAATCCAAAGAAGGGTAAGACATGTCTGCCCACAAGGAAGTTAAAATCTAAACACAGTTTTGTTTTGTTTTCCTCCCAGTGGCAAAAAGATGTTTTTAATCCCCTCCACTCAACCCTGCACATGTTGCTGTTTCGTGCCCTGCCCTTTCTCAGAGGTAGACTGAATCAAAACCATTTAGAGCGAAGCCGTGCTCTTGCCAGACAGCAAAGAAAGTGGCCAGAGCTTACGCTGCCACAAAACTCCGGGTAGATGAGAAAAACAAACAATACTCCTCATCACATTTTTAAAGATAGATTTTGTTTGAAAGAATAGGGTCAGAATCTTGCTGAGAAGGCAAATAACCTTCCTTTAGTAAACATGTAATGTACAAATTATTATTTATTAAAAATCTGTTTATTTACTCGAATTTGTGATCGAAAGTCTTATTAGCTCTTTGCAGTTTGGGGTGTGGGGGGTTGTTGGTTTACTTCTTGCATCTTCACTTCTTTCCAGCTAACTGTGCAGTGTACACTCAATTTGGGCAGGATGTACATCTGTGATTCTTGGTTTGGGGTTTGGACCTGTGACTTGTTTTTGCCAATAAGGCCAACGTCACACTGTACCCATCCAGACGCAGAGCCTCAAGAGGCTTATGTGTTTTTCCTAGGGTTCCTTGTGTACTTCTGCCGTCACCTGGAGAAGACCATGCAGACTAGCCCACTGGTACCAGGAAAAGAGAGACTGGATATTTGGGATGGAGCTGCACTAACCAAGTCATCCCAGCTGGGCAGAGTCTGCATCAACTAATCCCCCCAAAAGGCACCTCTCTGAAGGTGTCTCCAAGGCCAAACCATCAGCTTGTTACAAAGTTCTTTTTCATAACCCATCACCTATTTTTGGTCCCAACCCAGCAGATTCAATTTTAGTTGAACTTTCCTGTTTAATTTTTCTTTTTTTAAAAAATTTTAGCAGCAAGTAGGATCTTAGTTCCCTGACCAGTTTATGGACCCCCACACCTCCTGCACTGGAAGCATGGAGTGTTAACCACTGGACCACCAGGGAAGTCCCTGTTGAATTTTAATAAAAAAGCTTCAATTCTCCAAGTTTCCTTTACCTGGAGGAAGGGAGTTCTGGCTCAGTTTTTTTTTTTTTTCTTTTCTCTTGCAAGATATTTGCTTTACAATATTGTCCTGGTTTCTGCTATCTATCAACATGAATCAGCCACTGCTGCTGCTGCTGCTAAGTCGCTTCAGTCATGTCCGACTCTGTGCGACCCCATAGACGGCAGCCCACCAGGCTCCCCCGCCCCTGGGATTCTCCAGGCAAGAACACTGGAGTGGGTTGCCATTTCCTTCTCCCATGCATGAAAGTGAAAAGCGAAAGTGAAGTCGCTCAGTCGTGTCCAACTCTTTGCGACCCCACGGACTGCAGCCCACCAGGCTCCTCTGTCCATGGGATTTTCCAGGCAAGAGTACTGGAGTGGGGTGCCATTGCCTTCTCCGGAATCAGCCACAGGTGTACACAGATAGATATACCTCAGAAATACTGCAGATTCCGTTTCAGACCACTATAATAAAGCAAATATTACAAAAAAACAGGTCACATGAATTTTTTGGTTCCCCAGTGCTTCCCAGGACCCCCTAATTAAGGATGGTGAAAACATTTATACATGATGACAAAGAGCCTTGCTTCAGCCAGGGTTCCATGACAGAAGTACGCCGCAGAATGTTATCTGAGAGACTAGTTTTTTAATTGTCTTGAGGGAATACAGCTAATACCCTAGTGCTATTGTTGGTGCATAGAACTTTCAGGATTAAATCTCTCACAAAACCCTAATCGAGAAGGGCTTCCCTGGTGGCTCAGCTGGTAAAGAACCCACCTGCAATGCAAGAGGCCCCAGTTTGATTCCTGGGTTGGGAAGATCTGCTGGAGAAGGGATAGGCTACCCGCTCCAGTATTCTTAGGCTTCCCTGGTGGCTCAGCTGGTAAAGAATCTGCCTGCAATGTGGGAGACTTGGGTTCGATCCCTGGGTTGGAGAATCCCATGGACTGTATAGTCTATAGGGTTCCAAAGAGTTGGACATGACTGAATGACTTTCAGTGACAAATCTGATCTGACTTAATTCCATATTTCTTCTTTTAATGCCCAATCCTGTTGTTCTTATTCTATTGTCTCAGCTTTCATCTGCTGCTGGCCATAACAGTATAATCCATACTGTGCTCACATCCACTGCATTTATTTATACATTTATGGTTGCTCAAAATTCCCTAAGTACAAATTTCGAATCTAGGATGATTCCCCAAATGGTTCAGCTGTCCTTCCAGTAGGTTGGTAGGGATTATACTTCCATGATTTCTTAAAGTTAGATGTGCCATATGTTAATAACTTCCTTTGGTAAAAGTGATGTGAGCATCCTTTTCAAGCAGAATCTGTAAGAGCTTGTGCATACTTCACCATGTTCTCCTTTCCTGCCTCAACAAACACAGACTCACATTTTGAGATAGAGCTTAGGTCCTGGAGCAGCTAAAATGAGTAGAATGAGGTCTCACCACCTCACACTGACGATGCATGATGGGTGCAAAAAGGCACTTTTGTCTGTGTTCAGCCACCGAAATTTTTGTCTTGTTTGTAACTGCAGCGTAATTTTACTTATTCTACCTTCTTCTTCCAAAAATGCTCTGCAAAATTCCTACCCTATTTACTTACAAACCAGGAGTGATTTATCTTCACTGGTTTTAGTGATCTTACTTTGTGACTCCTTCTATTCTGAACAATTCATGTTTTCTGAATCTGCTGACTCTGTCTTCTATCATCAGTGATATGAAAAGGTCTATTTCTATTTCGGAACTGTGCCAAAAGCAGGGCTCTGGGAATCGTCTATCCTAGGTATAGCAATAAGGGAGTGAATTGTACGGAGCAAATTTTAAAACTGTTTGTCGCTGTTCAGTCGCTCAGTCATGTCCCACTTTTTGTGACCCTATGGACTGCAGCATGCCAGGCTTCCCTGTCCTTCATCATCTCCCGGAGTTTGCTCAAACTCATGTCCATTAAATCAGTGATGTCATGCAACCATCTCATTCTCTGTTGCTCCCCTCTCCTCCTGTCCTCAATTTTTCCTAGCACTGGGGTCTTTTCCAATAAGTCGGCTCTTCAGATCAGGTGGCCAAAGTATTGGACAGTAATACAACCAACTAAAAATCAGTGTGTTTTTTATTATCATCTTGTGGCTGAGTGCAAGATGGCTTAAATGTGCTCATTAGGTGCAAGAACTTTACCAGCAATAAATGTCCAAACCAGCTGGGATGCAAGAATTCATTCATTTTCTCAGCACCTCTTAGGTGCAACACCCAGTGCTCTGCACTGCAGATGAAGTATCCAGCGGTACTGACACAGTCCCTGCCTTTGTGGATTTTACACTCAAGGTGTGGGGATAGAATCCAGCAAGGGTGCAAGTAGGGATGAAGGGCATTGCTCTTCCTTCTTGAGAGGATAATGTTTGAGTTAGACTGAATGATAAGGACGGGGCAGCAGTGGAAGATCTAGGCAAGCATTCCAGGTGCAGTGAAAGTCAGTGCAAGAGTCTTGAACCAAGAACACGGCCGTATCTAAAGCACTGTGGGTGAGGTGGTGCCTGGAGACAGATGGTAAAGAAAAGGGCTGGAGTAGGCACTGTGCAGAATCTCACAGGCCATGGTAAGGAGTCTGAATTTTAATCGGTTGCAAAGGGGAAGCACTGGAGAGCTTTAAGCAGGAGAGGTATATAATTTCATAAAGAAAGACTCTTGTGGCTGCTGTGTAGAGTATAGAGAGGCAAGAAGGGGAGCAGAAACCATTTTGGGGGTTGTTGCCTTGGTCCAAGTGAGGGGTGATCATGACTTTGATGAAAGTCCTAGCAGTGGGTATGAAGGAAATGGTCAAATTCAAAAACTGTCTTGGAAGTATCTCGGATACCTCTCGGATACCACTCACTGGTTTGGATAGTGGCTGTGATGAAAGACGACACATAAATGACTCCTAGTTAAAATGATGGATTAAACAAGTGAGTGGGTGATGAGCCTCAATTATTGAGACATTTTCTTCTTAGCTTATACTCTGCTAACCTAGAAAAAGAAAAATGAGCCACCTTTCCCCAACTAACTCTTGTGCTAACAAAAAAAGAAATACACTAAAGAAATAGGATGAAAAAATTATTTTTCAGTTAATTAACATTCTCATATTATTTAAGCTACTGAGTGATGCTAGCGGTAAAGAATCTAACCGCCAATGCAGGAGATACAAGAGACGAGGGTTCAGTCCCTGGGTTGGGAAGATTCCCCTGGAGAGGAGCATGGCAACCCACTCCAGTAATTTTGCCTAGAGAATCCCACGGACACAGGAGCCTGGTGGGCTGCAGTTCATGGCATCACACAGAATAGGACATGACTGAACGACTAAGCACGCACACGCATGCACACACACATACACACATTATTTGAGCTACTGGAAAGTATCACACACCAATCTTCTGGAATCACCATCCCAGGGCATCCAGGACTGAACTCAGACAAGCAATTTGATTGGCCCATGGTGACATCATGCTTCTATTTCAGAGTTGAACTTGGGATCTGGGTGTTGGTGCCCAGATCCTGAGGTCTGGTTGCCCACTGGCCCCTAAGCCCTGGAGGGCGCCATGCTGTGTAGAAACCATTCTATGAGCTGATAAAAAGCTCACATGGCTGGGCCTTGGGTCAGAGGGTTTGTAACACAGTCCACAGTGGCAATGGAAGTAAGACTAGAAACCAGAAAATATATGTCAGTGTGGTCTGACCCCTTGTTGGGTTCACATGAAAAGCCCATTTGCTTTCCAGAAAGCAGTGGTACAGACCATTGTTCCTGTTCACAAGCTCTCTGGGGCAGTTCTTCAAGGACACAGTCCCCTCTTGCACTAGAGATTATTTTAAAAGTAAACAACACAAGATACCACTATTTAAAGAAAGTCTGTGGCTCTAACATCCTTCTCAGAAACATTTTATTGTTGCACAAAAAGGGACCTCATTACAAAGAGTTTTATTCATAGATTTACAAAGAAGGTGGAGACCGTGGGTGGTCTGGCCATACCTAAGAGGCAGAATTAACTAGCTCCAGTCTCAAAAGGCAGCAGTGAATTCCAGAACAGATTTCTGCTATGAAAATCGACTTTTGCCTGCTACCAGCTTATAAGAGAATCCTCACAGGTCTAACCCTGTGTAATGGTTTGAGAAGGGCACAGTATTCACTGTAACTGTGCCATCAGTACAGTCTGCAATTTAACAAATTACAGTGTCGATTTCCCTTTTCACGGCATCTTTCGAGCATGGTGCCCAAAGCTTAAGGGTGGTAGGGTCCTCGGTTGATCCCTTAAGCTTTAGCCCACTCCCCCTGGGTGTGTTGAAGGCATCTCCGCCACCTAGTTTATGGCAAATTTCTGATTGAGTCATTGCTATAGGATGAAGAAAAATCTCAGATCATGGGCTCACAGTAATGCAATGTCAGATGGAGCCAGAGATCATATCAGTGCAATTCACAGCAGTCATAACATGTGGAGGACACATATGCACACCATACACACAGTACCTACACCAAAGGAGGTCTACCATCTAGCAGACAGAATATCATAGTGGTTAGGTGCTTGGACTGGAGCTGAACTGCCCAAGTTCAAGCTCCACTTCTCTCACTTGTTAGTTGTATACGTAAAGCCTTGGCAAGTCTGTTAAATGGGGTGACAACAGAGTATATTTCATGGGTAGCTGAAATGGTTAAATGACTTAAAACACAAGAAGATGTGGTGCGCAAATACAGTGGAATATTGCTCGGTCATAAAAAAGGAATGAAATTGGGCTTATTTGTAGAGATGTGGATAGACCAAGGGACTGTCAAACAGAGTGAAGGAAGTCAGAAAGAGAAACACAAATATTGTATTAACACACATATGTGGACTCTAGAAAAATGGTACAGATGAAACTACTTGCAGGTCAGAAATAGAGATGCAGACATAGAGAGTAGACATGTGGTCCTGGCAGGCGGACGAGGGAGTGGAATGAATTGGAAGATTGGGGTTGACATATATACACACTACTGTGTGTGAATAAATAGCTAGTGGGAAGCTGTATAGCGCAGAGAGCTCCGTTCGGTGCTCTGGGATGACTAAAAATGTGGGATGGGGTGAGGGTGGGAGAGAGGCTCAAGAAGGACGGGATATGAGTACATGTAGAGCTGATTCACTTTTGTTGTACGGCGGAAACTAACATGACACTGTGAGCAACTATACCCAAATAAAAAAAATAAAAAGATGAAGAGCTAAAAGTAACCAAAAAACCTTCACATAAATGACAGAAGAGCACACTGGCCAGGAGAGGGTACTATGTAAACATCTGCTATTGTTATGACCATCCTGCACTTCTTTTGTCTAAGGTCACATGTAGTATTTATTTCATTACTCCGGGTGCCATCAGAGATCATTTTAAGGGAAGATAGGAGAAACATGTGTTGAGCCTCCGTTACATACCCGCAACTGTTCTAGGGACTGTACGTGCTCCACCTCAAAGTCTGAAATATTCCTCCCACAGCAGTAGCCCGCAATCAAAGCTGGGAAAAGGTATGGTTTGATCCAGGCACTTAGCACAGCCTTGCAACAACCCATCCTCCATTCAGAACCTGCCACTTACTGCGTGACCTTGGGCAAGTTACATTAGCCCTCTGAGTCCTCATTTCCTTACCTATTAATGTAAAAGAGACATAAAAACTTGTTTTCACAGGAAGAATCAGCAAGTTTATATATGTATATTAAGGTAGCTGGTACACACACCAAAAAAAAGAAATGAACAAATGTAACAAAACAGAAACAGACTCACAAATACAGAGAACAAAATAGGGATTACCAGAGGCAAGAGAGGTGGAGTGAGGGCTAAACAGGTCAAAGGGATTAAGAGACATAACTACTAGCTATATAAGTTACAAGCATGCAATGTACAGCACAGGAGATATATAATAGTCAGTATTTTATAGTAACTTTGTACAGAGCTGAAGCTACAAAAATATTGAATTACTATGTTATACACCGGAAATTATATAATATTGTAAGTCATCTGCTGCTGTTGCTGCTGCTGCTAAGTTACTTCACTCATGTCTGACTCTGTGTGACCCCATAGACAGTAGCCCACCAGGCTCCGCCGTCCCTGGAATTCTCCAGGCAAGAACACTGGAGTGGGGTGCCATTTCCTTCTCCAATCCATGAAAGTGAAAAGTGAAAGTGAACTCGCTCAGTCGTGTCCAAGTCTTTGCAACCCCATGGACTGCAGCCTACCAGGCTCCTCCATCCATGGGATTTTCCAGGCAAGAGTACTGGAGTGCGGTGCCATAGCCTTCTCTGTATAAGTCATCTATAGTTCCATAAAAAATAAATGAAAAAAAAAAATGACTGGCACAGTGCAGATTCTTAAAAGTAATGTTGCTCCTATAATTACTTGTCAGCTTCTCCCTCCCAGGAACTGGTAGCTTCCTTTGGGAAACCTCAAGGACAATCATCATTTTACTTTTTAAACATGATTTATTACCATTCTTTCATAGGAAAAAACATAATATTTTAAATCATTATATGTAGAATTCCTGCTCCATAAAACACTCTCTTCTATATCCTGCTCCCAAAAAGCTAAAATTATTAAAGAAATGAATGATATTGCCTTTAACTTTATTCAGAAAATATGTATTTTCTTGCCATGTATGTGATGCCATTTGCTATTTAGTGTTGCCATATTGGGCTTCCCTGGTGGCTCAGCTGTAAAGAATTGCCTGCAATGTGGGAAACCTGGGTTGGATCCCTGGTCGAGATGATCCTTTAGAGAAAGGAATGGCTACCTACTCTGGTAATTTTTTTTTTTAATTAACTAAATTATTTTAACTGGAGGATAATTTCTTTACAATATTGTGGTGGTTATTGCCATACATCAACATGAATCACCCATGGGTACACATGTGTCTCCCTGTCCTGAAACCCACTCCCACTTCCCACCTCCCTCTCCACCCCATTCCTCTGGGTTGTCCCAGAGCACCGGCTTTGAGGGGCCTGTTTCATGCATTGAACTTGCCCTGGTCATCTATTTTACACATGGTAATATACATGTCAACCCACCCTTGCCTTTTTCCACATAGTCCAAAAATCTATTCTTTACATCTGCGTCTCTTTTGCTGCCTTACATATAAGATCATTTTTACCATCTTTCTAAATTCCATATATATGCAATAATATACTGTATTGGTGTTTCCCTTTCTGACTTACTTCATTCTGTGTAATAAGCTCCAGTTTCATCCACCTCATTAGGACTGACTCGAATGCATTCTTTTTTTATAACTAAGTAATATTCTATGGTGTATATGTACCACAACTTCCTTATCCATTCTTCTGCTGACATCTAAGTTGCTTCCATGTCCCAGCTATTGTAAACAGTACTGCAATGAACACTGGGGTATATGTGTCCCTTTCAATTCTGGTTTCCTCAGTGTGTATTGCTGGGTCATATGGCAGTTCTAGTTCCAGTTTTTTAAGGAATCCTCATACTGTTCTCCATAGTGGCTGTACCAGTTTGCATTCCCACCAGGAGTGTAAGAGGGTTCCCTTTTCTCCACATCCACTCCAGCTTTTATTGTTTATAGACTTCTTGATGACAGCCATTCTGACCGATGTAAGATGATACCTCATTGTGGTTTTGATTTGCATTTCTCTAATGATGCTAAAGCTGAAACTCCAATACTTTGGCCACCTCATGCGAAGACTTGACTCATTGGAAAAGACTCTGATGCTGAGAGGGATTGGGGAAGGAGGAGAAGGGGATGACAGAGGCTGAGATGGCTGGATGGCATCACTGACTCAATGGACATGAGTTTCGGTGAACTCTGGGAGCTGGTGATGGACAGGGAGGCCTGGCATGCTGCAATTCATGGGGTCGCAAAGAGTCAGGCACGACTGAGTGACTGAACTGAACTGAACTGAACTGAATAATGTCACTCCAGTATTCTTGCCTGGAGAATCCCACAGACGGAGGAGCCTAGTGGGCTATAGTCCACGGGGTCCCGAAGAGCTGGACACAACTGAGTGACTAACAACAAAGAAACAACAAACACAGTGAAAGAAAAACATGAATTCTTGTTATATTTCCAACAGGCAAATGCTTACTTACTCTATGTTCACTGTTCAGCCTGACAGATTTGATAGTTTCCTTTTACATCTCCTGTAGCTTTTTTTTATTTTAATCAAAAAAGAAGCATTAATTGAGATGGAAAAATGGAACGATGACCAACGCTTCTGAGATGACTGGGAGTGAGAGCTGTTCTGGTAATCTATGGGGGCTTATCCTATTCATTCTAAAATCTGTCTAATCCTATTCATTCCAAAATCTGTCTGTGGCTTTGTCAACCAAATCTTAAGTCTTTGAGGGATACACGTCTTATGATTCTGAAGATGGGAGGGCTGTAAGACAGCAGCTCCTCCAAAGAGCTAGGCTAAGTATTTTGGTACCCCTGGCCCTTCCTTTTGGTTCCAGGCAGCAGTAGGGAAGTGCAATTACACAATATATTGAGCTAAGGACCTCAGACCTACAAACACACCTTTATTTGCCGTAGCCTGGCACTGACCAGGGACTGGCCACAGCCTACCAGGTCAGTTGGTGTCACTGATGATTATATACACTGGTGTTGCATTGGGTGGCAGAAAATGCCAGAAGTCCAAGCAGACTAATACTAGGTTGAGATTGGAGAGAACTAGATCAGAACAGGAGAAGGCAATGGCACCCCATTCCAGTACTCTTGCCTGGAAAATCCCGTGGACCGAAGAGCCGGTGGACTGCAGTCCACGGGGTCGTGAAGAGTCGGACACGACTGAGCGACTTCTTTCCCTTTTCCCTTTCATGCATTGGAGAAGGAAATGGCAACCCACTCCAGTGTTCTTGCCTGGAAAACCCCAGGGTGCCGTCTATGGGGTCGCACAGAGTCGGACACGACTGAAGCAACTCAGCAGCAGCAGCAGCAGCAGCATCAGAACAGCATGTCCTTGGCAGCAAAAGTGGCCTCGGAGGTCAGAGGGAAGAAGACAGAAGGGGCAAGGCAACAC
The DNA here is from genome assembly GCA_006408695.1 of Aepyceros melampus. Classification (NCBI taxonomy): domain Eukaryota; kingdom Metazoa; phylum Chordata; class Mammalia; order Artiodactyla; family Bovidae; genus Aepyceros; species Aepyceros melampus. Next base: position 364,883 of record SJXQ01000147.1, read on the forward strand.
TCCGTACTCCTTACTGAGTGCTCACTCAAGAGGCCGATTTTTCAGCCTCTCCAGCATGACACGCCCATCTGATGACTTAAATTACTGGGGCTCCTTGCCCCAGCAGGACTGCTGAATACTGAAGTCATAGTCAAGCCAATCAAGAATTCACTCCTTTAACAAATATTTATTCAATACCTACTATAAGAACAAAAGATGTCAAATTTCCATGACCAGGGTGCTTACATTCTAGCAAGGGGAGACAGATAATAATAAATATCATTTAGTAATAATGAAATAATATTAAATAATATAATATATTTTTATATATATTAATTTAATCATATTTTTATTTATATATTTATATATCATATTTATATTTATATATTATTTGTATATCATATATTTGATATATTTTATTTTTATTTATAATAAAAATAAAATAATAAAAATCATTTAGCATTTATTTATAATAAAAATAAAATAATAAAAATCATTTAGCAAATCATTAGCAAATCCCCCCTCAGGGGGGATTTCCCTGGTAGCACGGTGGATAGGAGTCCACCTGCCAATTCAGGGAACACGAGCTCCATCGCTGGCCTGGGAGGATCCCATATGCTGCAGGGTGCCTAAGCCAGTGCGTCACAGCTAGTGAGCCTGTGCGCTGCAACTACTAAAGCCTGTGCGCTTGGGGCTTGTGCTCCCCAACAAGGGAAGCCCTGCAACAAAGAGTGGCCCCCGCTCTCTGCAACTAGAGAAGGCTCCCACACAGCAACGAAGACCCAGCACAGCCACTATCATTTTTTTAAGTGATAAGGGAAATGAAAAGGGAATACAGGGTGAAGGGGATTGGGAGTGTAGTGGGAGGTCGAAAGTTCTAAATACAGTGATCAGGGTAAGTCTCATTGTGAAGATGATCTTCGAGAAAAGACTTTAAGAACTGAGGGAGTAAGCCAGGCAGTCTCTTGAGGCAAGAGAGTGGCCAGAACTGCCAGTGCAAAGACCCTGAGGCAGAGGGAGCTCACAGGAGGACAGGAAGCAAAGGAGCGAGCAGCAGGAGGTGATGGCACAGAGGTGACGGGGCAGCTGACCAGACCACAGAAGCCTGTAAGGACTTTAATTTTCACTGGGTGACATGTGGGGTCGTGCAGGCTTTTGAACAGAGGAGTGATACAATCTGACTAACTTTTTAGAAAGATTAAAAGGCTGTTGCACTAATCCAGGTAAGATGCCGAGGCAGCTCAGACCAGAGTGGTGGCAGCAGAGATGATGAGAAGAGATCAAATTCTGCATAATTTTCTTTAAAAAAAATTTTTTTTGGCGTCTAGCTGGTTTACAATGTTGTGTTAGTTACAGGTGGACAGCAAAGTCAATCAGTCATACGTATATCCACTCTTTTTTCGATCTTTCCCTAGCAGGCCATTATAGAGAAATTCTGCATAATTTCTGGATTAGGATTTGCTGATGGATTGAAGAAGACTGGGAAATGGTTACAAGGTTTTTGTCCTGGACAGTTAGAAGACGGAAGTTGCCATCAGCTCATATTTGGAAGGAGCAGGTTTGGGGAAGATTGGAAGCTCAGTTTGGGATATGACAGGTTTGAGACAGTGGTGAGACATGCTGGGGGAAGTGTAGACCTTGAGCAATGAGCCTGCTTTCAGGAGAGAGGCTATATTGGAGATTTCTAAAGGAGGGAGACTGCAGAGAGTCACGGATGGGGCACTTCAGCTTTTTAGGTGGCCAGGAGGAGCAGGGACTGACAAAAGAGCTGAAGAACTGGCCACTGAGGCAACTTCCTGCAAAGCAAGACAGAGAGGCTTCCCCACTGGCAGGACGGGGACAGTCGGCTAGGCTGTCTCTCCAATCTGAGATGTGTGATTGGGGTGATGGGATGTGATCCTTGGGTTTGGCTGGTGGTGGTTTCATGGAGGCTGTGGGGGTGAGGAAAGCAGCCTGGATTATATTTGTGTGTGTGTGTTTTAGCATATTTGGATTATGTGGCTGGGTGAACTCACATGACCCAAGAGATAGAACCTCATGACCAGGGAAGCCCTCTGGGTAAGGCTGCAGGCACGTCTCCTTCCACTTAACAGAGGGGAAAGCATTTTGCTTTACATTTTGTCAGTTGAGACAAAAGCTGTAGAAAATGTTTTTTTAATAAATTAAAAAAAATTTTAACATATATTTTGCAAAATAAATTTACAAAGAAATAATTTCCCAATCACTTGTGAATATGAAACCTATGAAATATAAATGGTCCACAAGAGCCTTTTCTTCTGAATTCACTGTATTCAACTCTTCTTCAGAGAAGGAGATTTTCTAAGGTGTTTATGGTCTATTATGTGTTATTTTATCTTCTTCTGAAAATATTTCTTCCTCTTCATCTTTTTATCATTTTTATTATAAATGATGTATTACTTATTTTCGTTATTTGGCTACACAGTTGAAAATTATGGTCCATCCCATTAGGAGAAATTTATTCACCAAACTGATGCAATCCCAGTATCAAGACCCAAAAACTTTCTCTCCATGAGCCATCCTCTTAATGGGAGCAATTTAAATGACAGTCCCACAGACATAGAGGATATTTTTGTATAAATTAAGATATTATCTTTTAGGTGTTTCCTGGAGTTGAACTACACAAAAGAATATATATTCTTGTGTTTCCTCTCCTGCATATTCAGCAATCATTATGTAGCAACTATGTTGTGATTGGCCAGACCAAAGAGCTGGACAGATACTAACTCATTTTATCCTCTCAACAGCCTGTGAGGCAGGGGATGTCACCATCACCATTATCCGCATGATATAGATAAGGGAATGAATAAGAGTCAGTCTACTTGCAAAGGACACAGGGTGAGTTAGTAGGAGGCGCAGGATTCAAACCCAAGCAGCTGGGATCCAGAGCCTGTGTGTTTAATCACCTTTCTTTGCCATGCTGTATGCCTCTTGGGGTAGCTTTCCACCATGTGAGCTTCCTCTGTTTTCTTTGGGAACATCAGAATTTCCTATCTGGCACTCCTGAATCACCCTTCAAGTTCACAAAACGGCATCTGAAAAATGGGTGACCAAACCCACTCTGATGATGATGTGGTTAGCCAGTGAGACCACTGACCATAAGATAACCAAGCGGAGGGCCACACAGATGGAATCACTCGTCTCTTTCCTCGTATGAAGGCGGCAGATATTCTCCAGGCTACTAGATACTTATTGTGCTGTGCTTAGTCACTCAGTCATGTCCGACTCTGCGACCTCATGGACTGTAGCCTGCCAGGCTCCTCTGTCCATGGAATTCTCCAGTCAAGAATACTGGAGTGGGGTGCCATGCCCTCCTCCAGGGGATCTTCCCAACCCAGGGATTGAACCCAGGTCTCCTGCATTGCAGGCAGATTCTTTACCATATGAGCTAATAGGAAAGCACAAGAATACTGGATTGGGTACCCCATCCTTCACCAGGGAATCTTTCTGACCCAGGAATCAAACTGGGGTCTCCTGCATTGCAGGCAGATTCTTTACCAGCTGATCTGCCTGGGAAGCCCACTGATTGTAGCTATTGGTATTCTAAACACAATCAATCTAGAAGTGACTATGGAATATGTCCATCTAAAGATTAAAAATGTTTATTCTAGGATAACTAACAAGGTCCTACAGTAGTGCCCAGAGAACTATATCCAATATCCTTTGATAAACCATAATGGAAAAGAATATGAAAAAGAATATATATGTGTATAATTGAGTCACTTTGCTGTATAGTAGAAATTAACACAACATTGTAAATCAACTCTACTTCAACAAATTTTCTGTAAAAAGAGAGAAAAAATGTTTAATCTACTTTTCTCAAATTTTTTAAGTGAAAGGCTCTTTGCAAGCAACTATGTTTGGGTGTATTAGAAAGCAGTGCCTATCAGAGGATTTAGTCCTTAGTAAAGTCCTTCAGTTGTACTCTGTCTAGCATGACAGCACCAGGACCAAGTGTCCTGTTTCTGCAGATATTTGAGTCTCATCCTATGGCCAGCACTATATCATCTTTTCTGGCTGAACCAGTCTCGCAGTGCCTGATTTCTGTACAGATGGCATATCAAAGTCTGAGAAGTTTGCTTGTCAGATGCAGACTCTAGCTCAGCAGTCTGAGATGGGGCCTGAGAGTCTACATTTCTTTTTCTTTAAATTTTCTAATGCTTTAGTCTCACCACAGAGCATGTGGGATCTTAGTTCCCTGACCAGGGATCAAACTGGTGCCCCAGCATTTCAAGCTTGGAGTCTTAACCACTGGACCACCAGGGAAGTCCCAGAGAATACAATTCTAACAGGCTCCCAGGTGGTGCTGGTCTTCTCAGCTCCATTTGAGCAGCAAAACTGAGGGGCTCAACCTTGGCTGCTTTGCTGGAAACACTTGTGAAGCTGAAAAATACTCTAGCCTGGGTTTCGTCTTCAGAGACTGATTTTACTGCTCCAGAGTGTGGTCTGAAAGCAGGATTTTTTAAAGCATCTCAGAAGCACTGAAAGCAGTGGTCCTCAAAATGATGCTGCTCTTTGACCAGCAGCAGCAGCACCTCCTGAGAACAGTTCAGGAATGCAGATTCTTGGACCCCACCCCAGACAGACCTGAATCAGAAACTCAGGGTGGGCCTAGCATCTGTGTGGTAACAAGACTCCTTGTGATTCTGACAATCATGCAAGTTTGAGAAACACTGGTTTAGAGGCTCATAGAATATATTTTCCATTTCTCTGTCTTTCCCCCCATTTTCCTTATCCCCCTCTCCACTTCCTCTCTCCCAACTCCAAGCCTCCAATTCCCATTTGCAAACTGTTTGAATTAGTAATGCTATGCCAAGATGGGGCTTCCTGGTGGCTCAGATGATAAAGAATCTGCCTCCAAAGCAGGAGACCCAGGTTTGATCTCTGGGTTGGGAAGATTCCCTGGAGGAGGCAATGGCAACCCACTCCGGTATTCTTGCCTGGAGAATTCCGTGGACAGAGGAGCCTGGTAGGCTACAGTCCATGGGGTTGTAAAGAGTCAGACACAACTGAGCATACGCCTCCAAATATTTACATGACATTTTCATTGCATTAGGGATTTAAGCAATCTGGAGATGATTTACAGTGTGTGGGAGGGGACTTCGCTGGTGGTACAGTGGATAAGAATCCGTCTGCCAATGCAAGGGACACGGGTTTGACCCCTGGTCTGGGAATAGCTCGTGTAACGCTGAGCAGCTAAGCCCGTGCACCACAACTGCTGAGCATGTGCTTTAGAGCTCAAGAGCTGAAACTACTAAGTCCACATGCTCCATCCACCTAGAGCCTGTGATCCGGAACAAAGGAAGCCACCGCAATGAGAAGTCTGTGCACCACAATGAGGGGGAGCCCCTCCTCGCCACGACTAGAGAAAACCCGTGCACAGCAACTAAGACCCAGAGCGGCCAAAGATAAAAATCAATAGATTTTAAAAGTATGTGAGAGGATGAGAATAGGTTACATGTAAATAACATGGCTTTTATGTCTAGAATTTGAGCATACACAGAGTTCATTCTCCTGAAACAAGGTTTTCCCACCAACAGTGCACAAAGGCTTCATTTTCTCCACTTCCTTGCCAATATTGTTTTTTTCTGGATTTTTGATAGTAGCCATCTAATGAACATGAGGTGACATATCATTGTGGTTTTGATTTGCGTTTCCTTATGACCAACCTAGATAGTATATTGAAAAGCAGAGACATTAATTTGCCGACTAAGGTCCGTCTAGTTAAGGCTATGGCTTTTCCTGTGGTCATGTATGGATGTGAGAGTTGGACTGTGAAGAAGGCTGAGCACAGAAGAATTGATGCTTTTGAACTGTGGTGTTGGAGAAAACTCTTGAGAGTCCCTTGGACTGCAAGGAGATCCAACCAGTCCATTCTGAAGGAGATCAGCCCTGGGATTTCTTTGGAAGGAATGATGCTAAAGCTGAAGCTCCAGTACTTTGGCCACCTCATGCGAAGAGTTGACTCATTGGAAAAGACCCTGATGCTGGGAGGGATTGGGGGCAGGAGGAGAAGGGGATGACAGAGGATGAGATGGCTGGATGGCATCACTGACTCGATGGGCATGAGTCTGAGTGAACTCCGGGAGTTGGTGATGGACAGGGAGGCCTGGCATGCTGTGATTCATGGGGTCACAAAGAGTCCGAAAGCACTGAGCGACTGAACTGAACTGAACTGAATGATTAGTGACATTGAGCTAATAATGTCACTAGCTCTTTATGTCATAACTCAAAATGTCATAAGGACATTTTCATATACTTTTTGACCATTTGTATTTTCTCTTTGGAGAAATGTCTATTCAAGTCCTTTGTCTATTTTCTTAGCTGTTTTGCTTAATTTCTTTTGTTGCTGAGTTTCAGGAGTTCTTTATATATATTCTGGATATTAATGGTTTTTCAAACATATGTTTTACAAACATTTTTTTGCCTATTGTTAAATTTTATTTCTGCTCTGTTGATTGGGTCCTCTGAAACACAGAAGTTTTACATTTTTATAAGTCAGATTTACTTTTCTTGTCTGTACTTCTGATGTCACCCTCAAGAAATCATTGCCAAATATAATGAAGCTTTCCCTTGCCATTTCTTCTAAGAATTTTATATTTTGGGGTCTTACATTTAGGTCATTCATCCACATCATATTAATTTTTGCATATCTTGTAAGGTTAGGAGTCCATGTTCACTTTTTGCATGTGGATATCCAGTTTTTTCAACACCATCTGTTGAGGAGATTGTCCTTCCCCCCCAACACTCTTGGCATCCATATCAACAATTCTTGACTATGTCTGCCAGGGCTTGTTTCTGGGCTTTCTGTCTATAGCATTGGATTACAATACAGTATGCCAGTATCACACTGTTTTGCTTGTGGTCAGTTCAGTCACTCAGTCATGTCTCACTCTTTGTGACCCCATGCACTGCAGCATGCCAGGCCTCCCTGTCCATCACCAACTCCCGGAGCTTACTCAAACTCATGTCCATCGAGTCATTGATGCCATACAACCATCTCATCCTCTGTCATCCCCTTCTCCTCCTGCCTTCAATCTTTCCCAGCATTAGGGTCTTTTCCAACAAGTCAGCTCTTGGCATCAGGTGGTCAGAGTATTGTAGTTTCAGTTTCAGCATCAATCTTTCCAATGAATATTCAGGACTGATCTCCTCTAAGATGGTCTTGTTGGATCTCCTTGCAGTCCAAGGGACTCTCAAGAGTCTTCTCCAACACCACAGTGCAAAAGCATCAATTCTTCAGTGCTCAGCTTTCTTATAGTCCAACTCTCACATCTATACATGACCACAGGAAAAACCATAGCTTTGACTAGATGGACGTCTGTAAGGTAATATCTCTGCTTTTTATATGGTATCTAGGTTGGTCATAGCTTTTCTTCCAAGGAGCGAGTGTCTTTTAATTTCATGGCCGCAGTCACCATCTGCAGTGATTTTGGATTTTGTTTATGGTAGCTTTGTAGTAAGTTTTGAACTCAAGAAACATGAGAATTCCAGCTTTGTTCTTCTTTTTCAAAATTATTTAGCTATATAGGGTAATAGCAGGCAAAGTTTAAAACTAAAATTCAGATTACTTCCATCTTGAAATCTTCACATGATTTCCCATGATGTGTAAAATCCAAGCTCCTTACCAAGAGGATCCTCAACTTCACCTCTCTGCATCCTCTCCTCATCCGTGATGCTCCACTCACATAGATTTCTTTTTGCTCTCCAGGCTGGTCCCTCTTCCCCAAGTGCTTTTTACTCACACATCCACCTATTTGTTCATCCTGCATGTGTTGAAGTTCTATTATGCATTGGGCTCTGTTACAGGCACTGGAGATACAGCAGTTAACAAACACTCGTACTGACTCCCTCCTGGCTTTTCAGCGGAGAGGCCTTTCTTTGTTCCCACTCTAAACTGATCCTGTCTTTCCCCTACCCACCAGTCTCCACCTCTATACTCTGCTTTCCTGCATTCATCTTATAGATTTACCTTATTTCATCATTTTGTTGACCTGTATATTATGAGCCTCCTGCACCAGACCTTGAGCTACCAAAAGAAGACAGAAGACATTGTGTAGGGGGAGGCACTCAGTATATTTCTCGAAAGAATAAACTGAGTTTAGTTGATAATTTTCTGAGAGGACAGTAGAGCTAAGTAACAGGGGCTCTTTTTTAAAGAACAAAGTGGTCAGTTACTTTTCTGAGTCATGGACATTGCTGTAGGTTGGAATTACCATATAGAAGGTTATTATAAACTTGCACTAAAGAGTCAGTAAGCAATCTGCTTGCAGCTGAGGAGACCAGGGTTCAATCCCTGAGTCAGGAAGATCCCCTGGAGAAGGAAATGGCAACCCATTTCAGTATTCTTGCCTGGAAGGTCCTATGGACAGAGGAGCCCAGTGGGCTACAGTCCATGAGTTCGCAAGAGTCAGACATGACTTAGTGACTAAACCACCAAATGTGGAATAAAGTGTAGTAACTATAATCTCACTGTTAAAACCAAACAGAATTTCTGAGGACCCTGAAACTGTTTTTTTCTCATCTTTTGATCTAATCCTCCCAAAAGAAATAGAGAGATAAGAAATGTACCTTCTTGACAATGTACCTTTCCTGGCCAACAGGCACATGAAAAGATGCTCAATGTTGCTAATTATTAAAGAAATGTAAACCAAAACTGCAGTGAAATATCACCTCACACTAGTCAGAATGGCTATCATCAAAAAATCTTCAAATAACAAATGCTGGAGAGGGTGTGGAGAAAAGGGATCACTCCTACACTGTTAGTGGGAATATAAGCTGGTGCAGCTGCTATGGAAAAATTATGGAGGTTCCTCAAGAAAAAACCTAAAAATATAGCTACCATATAATCCAGCAGTCCCACACTTGGGACATATATCCAGATAAAACTATAATTCAAAAAGATACATGCACCCCAATATTCATAGCCGCACTATTCACCATAGCCATGACATGTAAACAATCGAAGTGTCCACTGACAGATGGATAAAGACGATGTGGTATATATAAACAATGGAATACTACTCAGCCATAAAAAAGAATGAAGTAATGCCATTTGCAACAAATGCATGGACCAAATAGAGATTATCACGTGAAGTGAAGTAGGTCAGAAGGAGAAAGACAAATACTATATGATATCACTTATATACGGGATCTAAAAAATAGCATAAACAAACTTATCCATGAAACAGACTCACAGACATAGAGAACACTGACCAAGAGGGAAGGGGTGGGGGTGAGATGAGTGGGAGTTTGGGGCAGCAAATGCAGTCTAGTATGGAGAAAGGATAAACAAGGCCCTACTGTATAGCACAGGGAGCCATATTCAACATCCTGTGATAAACTAGAGTTTATATATATTTAAAATATATAAAAATGAATATATGTACATATATATGTAACAATCAATTTGCTGTACAGCAGAAATTAATGCAACATTGTAAATCAACTATACTTTTAAAAAAGAGAAATGCACCTTCTTGTGTCACCTGAAAGCAAGAATCTGATATCTCAGAAAGTGAAAGAAATGATTTCCTGTTAATAACTGGCTTGCCCTTTATTAACTTATGCATTCTACTGACTGATTAAAAGTCATTGACTTAGAGAGCGGTTAGATTCCAATGCTTTAAAAATGTTTTAAAATGTGAGTCAATCCAGGTTTAACCAAAACGAAGAGGGACTGCTTCCCAAACCATCCCATTTTTGATGGTCATTTGATTAAATATAGCCACTTAGGTCAGTGCTGCCCAAATTACAAGTGTGACGCTGCCACGTTTATGTTATCCAAGTAAACTGATATTTGTGAGGCCTTTTCACCACTTTCTTCCTTTGGGTTCACAATCCGAAAGTATTTGCTCACAGTCAATGAGTTTAACGTGGACACATACTTGCAAAGTTACCTCAGTCAACCACAAGGTAAATGGATTTGTCCATACTAAAAACCCCAAATGCTATGTTATAACTTTACACCATTAAACTTGCCCAAATTACATTTCATTCAAATAGGAAAAGGAGTATGTCAAGGCTGTATATTGTCACCCTGCTTATTTAACTTCTGTGCAGAGTACATCATGAGAAACGCTGGCCTGGAAGAAGCACAGGCTGGAATCAAGATTGCCGGGAGAAATATCAATAACCTCAGATATGCAGATGACACCACCCTTACGGCAGAAAGTGAAGAGGAGCTAAAAAGCCTCTTGATGAAAGTGAAAGAGGAGAGTGAAAAAGTTGGCTTAAAGCTCAACATTCAGAAAACGAAGATCATGGCATCTGGCCCCATCACTTCATGGCAAATAGATGGGGAAACAGTGGAAACAGAGGCTGACTTCATTTTTTGGGCTCCAAAATCACTGCAGATGGTGAATGCAGCCATGAAATTAAAAGGCACTTACTCCTTGGAAGAAAAGTTATGACCAACCTAGATAGCATATTCAAAAGCAGAGACATTACTTTGCCATCAAAGGTCCGTGTAGTCAAGGCTATGGTTTTTCCTGTGGTCATGTATGGATGTGAGAGTTGGACTGTGAAGAAAAATGGACTGTGAAGAAAACTGAGCGCCGAAGAATTGATGCTTTTGAACTGTGGGTTGGAGAAGACTCTTGAGAGTCCCTTGGACTGCAAGGAGATCCAACCAGTCCATTCTGAAGGAGATCAACCCTGGGATTTCTTTGGGAAGGAATGATGCTAAAGCTGAAACTCCAGTACTTTGGCCACCTCATGCTAAGAGTTGACTCATTGGAAAAGACTCTGATGCTGGGAGGGATTGAGGGCAAGAGGAGAAGGGGACGACAGAGGATGAGATGGCTGGATGGCATCACTGACTCGATGGATGTGAGTTTGAGTGAACTCCGGGAGTTGGTGATAGACAGGGAGGCCTGGCGTGCTGCGATTCATGGGGTCGCAAAGAGTCGGACACGACTGAGCAACTGTACTGAACTGAACCCTTCCTTAATGTACAATCCTAAATCACTACTTATGCAAAATAAGAACGGCAGATTCATTTGTCCTGAGGCAAATTATGATTCATTTTCACTCTCCTATGACACATTCAAGCTGAACTTTTTTTTTTCAATTGGATGATAACTGCATTACAATATTGTATTGGTTTCTTCCATACAATATGTATCAGCTGTAAGTATTTATATATGTCCCCTCCTTCTTGAGCCTCCCACCCACCGCACTCTCCCATCTTACTCCTCTGGGTCATCGCAGAGTGCCAGGCTGGCCTCCCTCTGTTATACAGCAGCTTCCCACCTGCTGTCGGTTCTATACATGGTAGCATATATATGTCAGAGCTGCTCTCTCACTTTGCCCCACCCTCTCCTTCCCTTGCTGTGTCCACAAATCCATCCTGTACGTCTGTGTCTCTATTCCTGCCTGCAAATAGGTTCATCATCACCAGTTTTCTAGGTTCAATATATATGCACTAATATACAATATTTGTTTTCCTCTGTCTGACTTACTTCACTCTGTATAACAGGCTCTAGGTTTGTCCACCTCAGTTCAACTGACTGAAATTCGTTCCTTTTACGGCTGAGTAATATTCCATTGTATATAGATACCACAACTTTACCCATTCATCCGTCCAAGGACATCTAGGTTGCTTCATGTTCTGGCTACTGTAAATAGTGCTGCAATGAACAAAACTATAAACAAGATGAAAAGACAACCCTCAGAATGCAGGAAAATAATGCAAATGAAACAACTGACAAAGCATTGGAGATTGACAATCTCCAGAATATACAAGCAGCTCATGCAGCTTGATATCAGAGAAGCAAGCAACCCAATCAAAAAATGAGTGGAAGACCTAAGCAGACATTTCTCCAAAGGAGACATACAGATGGCTGATAAACACATGAACAGATGTCCAACAGAGCTCATTATTAGAGAAATGCAAAGCAAAACTACCAGTCAGAATGGCCATCATCAAAAAAAAGCTACAAACAATAAATGCTGGAGCGGATGTGGAGAAAAGAGAACCCTCCTGAGCTGTTGGTGGGAATGTAAATTGATCCAGCCACTATGGAGAATAGTATGGAGATTCCTTTAAAAACTTGGAATAAAACTACCATATGACCCAGCAATCCCACTACTGGGCATATACCCTGAGAAAACCATAATGAACTGTTTCTTACTACGTTCTCCTGGCCTCTTACTCACAGAGGATCAGATACTATAGTGATTATCTCGCAGAGGCTCACTCATTGTTTTTGGAAACAGGCCACAGATGAAGTAACAGTAACCACATTGACAAAATAAAGTTAAACCAGCAATACAGTATTATGACAACAGATTGCCTCCTGATTTGAAAAAGCAGAGGTGGTACTCTGGCCTTTTATTTTTTTTTCTTTGTATATACAATATCATTTCCCTTGCCATTCTGCCTCTATCTACCACCAATAAATCTTCGTCCAAGAAAGATAGTCCAAAGTTTTCCCCAAGAGCCTTCAGGAATGACTAACTCGGTGTGGTTGACAATACATGAGAAATTTTACTTCAAAAATAAATATTTCCATTATACTTCCTTAAGGGATGTATGAGGTCAGGATATGTTATACAATTTTTCTTCACAGCATATAATTTTCTAATTTTCACCATAATTATTTCTCTTCAAAACAAATTAGAGTTCTGCCAGAATGTTTCTTACAAGATTGCTTAGAGTAACTAAAAATGAAAAGCAACCTGAATGCCCAACACCAGGGGACTGGCTGAATACATGATGTGTGTACCTATCAGTGGAATATGAGGCAGCCATTAAAATGATGCTGTAAAAAAAGTTTATTAATGTGGAAAGATGTTCATTTCATATTGTCCACTGAAGAGAACATATTAAGCAATAATTTATACTATGAAATGTATAGCAGAAATAGCATTAGGGTTGCAATATAGGGAATTATGTATGTATTATAATGTAGCAGACATTACATTTTATAATGTATGAAATACATTATAACATATATGTGTTAGTCACTCAGTCATGTCTGACTCTGTGACCCTATGGACTGTACCCTGCCAGGCTGCTCTGTCCTTGGAATTCTCCAGGCAAGAATACTGGAGTGGGTAGCCATTCCCTTCTCCAAGGGGTCTTCCTGATTCAGGGATCAAACCGGGGTCTCCTGCGTTACAGGCAGATTCTTTCCTGTCTGATTTACTGTCTAACGTATTATTCTTTGCTGTCTAACATTATTTCTTTGCTAATCACAAGAACATGCCCCTCAGGTTAATGATTTTAGTGTCTGTGTATGGGAAGATGTAAGGGTGGGGCTCATTTTTTAGAAATCTGTTTGGCTTCACCAGATATTAATAGTGGCATGTAGGATCTAGTTCCGCAACTGGGGAATGAAACTCAGGATGCTGCGCTGGGAGCATGGTGTCTTAACCACTGGCCCGCCGGTGGAGTCCCAACGTGTTACTTCTCTGGCCCTTTCTGGGCCTCAGACTCCATCACTGCCTCTTGTTAAACACTCTCGCAGCATCTGGTACTTTTCTTTCATAGCAAACGAGTGTTTACTTGCTTACTTACTGATTTTGTCCCTCCACTTGAGTATAATCTGCTGGAGGGAAGGGACGTGTCCATCTGATACACTGCTGTATCCAACTGCATCTAAGTTTTAGTAAACAGTTCAAAAGCTGCTGAACTGTTGAATGAAAAATTATTGATGGACAGAGGAGTGGGCTACAGTCCACGAGGTCGCAAAAGAGTCAGACACGACTTAGTGACTAAACAACAACAACGAATATGCACAGAAAAAAGTCTGGAATCTTTATATCAAAACGTTAACAATGATTTTTCTGTGAAGAGAGGGATTATGGGTGATTTTTCTTTTCTTAATTTTCTAATTTTTCCACAATGGTTATGTACTTTTTTTTTTTTTAATAAAAATGACTTGATAGAATTTTAAAATTGGAAATTGTTTTTGTTGGCTTTTGGGCTGACAGTGCTTCAATCAATTTCAAAATGTCAACGTGTTACAACAGTAAGGTCTTCGCTTCTCACTCAGTCTCGGTAGGTTGGCTGTGGGAGCTGTGTTCTAGACTCCAGGTTAAGTTCAGGTCTTGCCTCCTACAGGGAACCCAGCAGAAGGATTAGTTTCTACCTGGATATCCTATTCTCACGGCAGAAGGCAGAAGCCAAAGAGGGACCAGCAGAAACACGCAACGCCCTTTAAAACCCCTGCCCAGGATTCACACTGCCCCTTATGTCCACCTTCTGTGGCCAAAACAAGTCATATGGTCAAGCCCAAAGTCATGGAGCAAGCAAGTGTATCTGCCTCCTAGGAGACATGGGAGCTTCCCTGATACATCAGGGCTTCCCTGATAGCTCAGTTGGTGAAGAATTCACCTGCAATGCAGGAGACTCCGGTTCAATTCCTGGGTTGGAAAGATCCCCTGGAGAAGGGATAGGTTACCTACTCCAGTATTCTTGGGCTTCCCTTGTGACTCAGCTGGTAAAGAACCCACCTGCAATGCAGAAGACCTGGGTTCGACCCCTGGTTGGGAAGATCCTCTCTGGAAGGGAATGGCTACTCATTCCAGTATTCTGACCTGGAGAATTCCATGGACTGTATAATCCATGGGGTTGCAAACAGTAGGAGACGACTGAGTGACTTTCACTTCACTTTCACTTTCATGAGGCATAGGAAGTCACATGAAAATGGCAAAAATATACTATTCAGGGAGAAAACAAAGATTTGTGTCCAATAACTCAATCTATCACAACATAATACTTTCTAACAAATAAGGTCCCTTTTATGCTACCAAAGTCTAAGTTTAAAAGTCAGAATTGCAAATGAATATCAAACGCTGAAAAGAAGGGCTGAATCCCTGAACCAAAAGACAGCTTTTCAAAAACACATATGTCAGCGTAGATAAGCAGCACAGCCTCAGAAGGTAAGGTTAGCAATGCAGCAAAGAAAAGCAAACTGAAGTATTGTATCAGTTGTTGTACATGGAAACCGCTGCAGTAACAACCCTCAAAGATTTACGCCAGGTTCATATATCCCTATGGGGCTTCCCAGGTGGCGCTAGTGGTAAAGAACACGCCTGCCAGTGCAGGAGAAATAAGAGAAGTGGGTTTGACCCCTGGATCAGGAAGATCCCCTGGAGGAGGGCATGACACCCGCCTCCAGTATTCTTTCCTGGAGAATCCCATGGACAGAGGAGCCTGGCAGGTTACAGTCCATAAGGTCACACAGGGTCAACTGCAACTAAAGCCACTTAACAGACACACGTATACATCTGTAAATCAATGATTCTCAACCAAAGGCAGTTTTGCCATCCAGAGGTCATTGGCAACATCTCTAGACTTGTTTGGTTGTCATTACTTGCGGTGGATGGAAAGGTTGTCATGACTGCTGCTGACATGTAATAGGTAGGAGCCAAGACTGCTGGAACATCCCACAATGCACAGTGTAGCCCCCGCCACAAAGAACTATCCAGAACCCAGTGCCATGAGCGTTGCTGACAAATCCTGCTGAAAACAGACTGTCTTGGTTGGTCCTCTCTCTCATTTATTTTGGATTTGACCCTATGGTCTGCTTCTTCCAATTCGATAGTATCCACGATGTCCCAAGAAGTATGAAAGTGAATGCTCACTGCAGCTTGCTATCTCTTGCTGTTTCTGGAATCCCAAGAATCATGCAAAGAAGTCTGGACTTTCTGCTAACTGCTAGAGTCCCATGGCCCAGCTACACTGTTATCCCAGCCAACCACTAGTCACATGAGCAAGGCCATCAAGGCCAGTTGTCCCCTGCAGAACCCACCTGTGGTCATGTGAGTGAACTCAGGCAAACTCGTTAAGGACTTCCCAGCCCCAGTTGGACAAACCACAGTAATCTGAGCTAATGAATGATTGTTGTTTTAAGCCATAGGTTTGGGGAACGCTTATTACATTGCACTTGGCAGGATACAGGCTAAGATGCTGTAACTGCTTTAGTTATTTTAAACTCTAAAAATAATTGTTAACTTGACCATGTGCATGTATCAAATGGGGTTGTTATTTTGTAGCCAGAGAAATTCAGAAAATTGCTTCAGTGCTCCATTCACTTTGCTAGTATGAGTCCATAATACAATTTGTATTCCTTTGTGGAGGAAAACATGTCAGTATCTATCAAAGTGGAAAATAGCATGCAAGTTTTCATAATGTAAATATTTTTCCCAATATCCCAATCAAAAACATTTCCCAAGGAAGTATTCCCAACAGGTGGAAGCCTTCAGAGGAAAAGGCAGTGCCTGTCCACAGTCCCTGGAATGCTTTGGTATCATGTTCCCATTTTGTCACCTCTTTATTTCATAAAATTTCCCCTAGTCCATGTTAAAATCTCTCATTCCTGCGTACAAGATCATAGGGCCCTTATAGACCGTGGAAAGGGTTTAGGTTTAACTGAGTAATACATTCAACGTAGTATAAAACTAGGCAAAATATACAAAAAAGAGTAAGGAAATATGAATGCTTTATAAACTGAGAAACATGTGTTTCTTCCCTCCATGGGAAAAAAAAAATGGAAATTAAAACTACACAGAAATATCAGCTTTCACTTAGAGTCCCCCATGTCTGGGGACTTCCCTGGTGGTCCAGTGGCTAAGACTCTGCTCCAAATGCCGGGGCCGCAGGTTTGATCCCTGGTCAGGGAACTGGACCCCCAAGCCACAACAAAAAATCCCATGTGTCACAGCAAAGATCAGAGATCCAGCATGCTTTAACTAATACCTGGGGCATGAAGAAAAAAAGAATCCCATGTCTGATGACACATCACTGGTGAGAATAAAGGACAGTTTCCTCCTCACATGGCAGGAAAGAGAAGCTGTTTTAACCCATGCAGAGATAAATTTAGCAGATACTACAGAATTTTAAAAATTCAGAATTTTCCTCCAGAAGCAGGGTCTCTGTTTCCAGATGCTCTTTCATTGCCCTTTTGTGCCCCAAACCTTTCAACTCCCCTGTGTTCAGAATGCATTCCCACTGCCCCTGGCCCAGGCCTCATCTTTTGACACAATCCCAGATCATCTTTCCAGATTCAGCTCAAAACATCACTTTTAGATGGAGTGGAATGTTTCTCCGGCCTCTGTATTCCCACAGCTTTGAGTTGTTATCTAAATTAGTGCACTTAACATTTTGCTTTGGGATTTATCCCTGAACTGTGACTCTTGTCCAATGGACCAGGAGCTCCCACTAGAGCAGGACTCTCTCTTCTTTCTCATTACACCCCCAGGATCCAGAGCAGTGTCCAGCAGAGGGACAATAGGCAATTAACATTTGTTGAATGAATTTGTTGAACAAATTATTGCCAAATTCAGACTTAAATTGAAGAAAGTAAGAAAAACCACTAGGCCATTTAGATATGACCTAAATCAAATCCCTTATGGTTATGCAGGGGAAGTGAGAAATGGATTCAAGAGATTAGATCTCATAGGTAGAGTGCCTGAAGAACTGCAGACGGAGGTTCGTGACACTGTACAGGAGACAGGGATCAAGACCACCCCCAAGGAAAATAAATGCAAAAAGGCAAAATGATTGTTTGAGGAGGCCTTACAAACACTTGCAAATAGAAGAGAAGCAAAAGGCAAAGGAGAAAAGGAAAGATATACCCATTTGAATGCAGAGTTCCAAAGAACAGCAAGGAGAGATAAGAAAGACTTCCTCAGCGATCAATGCAAAGAAATAGAGGAAAACAATAGAATGGGAAAGTCTAGAGATTTCTTCAAGAAAATTAGAGATACCAAGGGAACATTTTATGTAAGATGGGCACAATAAAGGACAGAAATGGTATGGATGTAACAGAAGCAGAAGATATTAAGAAGTGGCAAGAATACACAGAAGATCTATACAAAAAAGATCTTCACACCCAGATGATCACAATAGTGTGATCACCAACCTAAAGCCAGACAATGTGAGGTCAAGTGGGCCAAAGGAAGCATCACTACAAACAAAGCTAGTGGAGGTGAAGGAATTCCAGTTGAGCTATTTCCAATCGTAAAAAAATGATGCTGTGAAAGTGCTGCACTCAATATGCCAGCAAATTTGGAAAACTCAGCAGTGGCCACAGGACTAGAAAAGGTCGGTTTTCATTCCAATCCCAAAGGAAGGCAATACCAAAGAATGCTCCACCTACCACACAATTAATTGCACTCATCTCACACATTAGTAACAGAGAAGGCAATGGCACCCCACTCCAGTACTCTTGCCTGGAAAATCCCATGAACTGAGGAGGCTGGTGGGCTGCAGTCCATGGGGTCTCGAAGAGTCGGACACGACTGAGCGACTTCACTTTCACTTTTCACTTTCATGCATTGGAAAAGGAAATGGCAACCCACTCCAGTGTTCTTGCCTGGAGAATCCCAGGGACAGGGGAGCCTGGTGGGCTGCCGTCTGTGGGGTCGCACAGAGTCAGATATGACTGAAGTGACTTAGCAGCAGAAGTAGCAGCACACGCTAGTAAAGTAATGCTCAAAATTCTCCAAGCCAGGTTTCAACAGTAGGTGAACTGTGAACTTCCAGATGTTCAAGCTGGATTTAGAAAAGGCAGAGGAACCAGAGATCAAATTGTCAACATCCATTGGATCATCGAAAAAGCAAGAGAGTTCCAGAAAAATATCTACTTCTGCTTTATTGACTATGCCAAAGCCTTTGACTGTATGGACCACAACAAACTCTGGAAAATTCTTAGAGATGTCAGTACCAGACCATCTGACCTGCCTTCTGAGAAATCTGTATGCAGGCCAGGAAGCAACAGTTAGAACTGGACACAGAACAACAGACTGGTTCCAAATCAAGAAAGGAGTATGTCAAGGCTGTATATTGTCATCCTGCTTATTTAACTTATATGCAGAGTACACCATGAGAAACACTGGGCTGGATGAAGCACAAGCTGGAA
This sequence comes from Aepyceros melampus, assembly GCA_006408695.1. Taxonomy (NCBI): domain Eukaryota; kingdom Metazoa; phylum Chordata; class Mammalia; order Artiodactyla; family Bovidae; genus Aepyceros; species Aepyceros melampus. The sequence goes on from SJXQ01000147.1 coordinate 383,752, forward strand.
TCAAGATTGCTGGGAGAAATATCAATAACCTCAGATATGCAGATGACACCACCCTTATGGCAGAAAGCTAAGAGGAACTAAAGAGCCCCTTGATGAAAGTGAAAGAGGAGAGTCAAAAAGCTCACTTAAATCTCAACATTCCAGAAAACGAAGATCATGGCATCTGGTCCCATCACTTCATGGTAAATAGATGGGGAAACAGTGAAAATAGTGTCAGACTTTATTTTGGGGGGCTCCAAAATCATTGCAGATGCTGATTGCAGCCATGAAATTAAAAGACGCTTGCTCCTTGGAAGAAAAGTTATAACCAACCTAGACAGTATATTAAAAAGCAGAGACATTACTTTGCCAACAAAGGTCCGTCTAGTCAAGGCTATGGTTTTTCCAGTAGTCATGTATGGATGTGAGAGTTGGACTATAAAGAAAGTTGAGCACCGAAGAATTGATGCCTTTGAACTGTGGTGTAGGAGAAGACTCTTGAGAGTCCCTTGGGCAGCAAGGAGATCCAACCAGTCCATCCTAAAGGAGATCAGTCCTGAGTATTCATTGGAAGGACTGATGTTGAAGCTGAAACTCCAATACTTTGGCCACCTGATGCAAAGAGCTGACTCATTTGAAAAGACCCTGATGCTGGGAAAGATTGAAGGCAGGAGGAGACGAGGACAACAGAAGATGAGATGATTGGATGGCATCACCAACTCTATGGACATGAGTTTGAGTAAACTCCGGGAGTTGGTAATGGACAGGGAAACCTGGCGTGCTGCAGTCTGTAGGGTTGCAAACAGTCGGACATGACTGAGCGACTTAGCTGAGCTGACTGAACTGAATGAATAAATAAACTCAATTATTTTTTTAACTCAATTATTTTTAAAACTTTTTCTTTTTTTCCCACTGTTAATAAACACAGCTTTTAATTTTTTTTTGAAAACCTGGTTGTAACTTCTAGAATTCTTTAAATGTATTAATTTTTAAATGTTAAAAAATGGTTCAATAAATTCTTTATTTTTCACTTTTTATTTTGTATTGGGGTATAGCTGATTAACAATGTTGTGATAGTTTCACGGGGACAACAAAGGGGCTCAGCCATACATGTACATGTATCCATTCTCCCCCAAACTCCCCTCCCATCCAGGCTGCCACATAACATTGAGAGTTCCCTGTGCTCTACGGCAGGTCCTTGTTGGCCATGTCCATCCCAAGCTCTCTAACTATCCCTTACGCTGATCCACCCCCAGGCAACCATAAGTTCATTCTCTAAGTCTGGGAGTCTGTTTCTGTTTTGTAAATAGGTTCATTTGTATAATTTCATTTTAGATTCCACATATAAGGGATGTCATATGATATTTCTCCTTCTCTGTCTGACTTACTTCTCTCAGTATGACAACCTCTAGGTCCATCTGTCTTGCTATAAATGGCATTATTTAAGTGAACTCTATTATACAGATGAGGAAATCAAGACTCAGAAACTAGCTAACTTAAGCTATACACATGTTGACTCATATTTTCCTTTTAATTTGAGAAATACTTTCATACAAAATTAAATCTGATGAATAGGAACAAGAGAGAATTAAAACAAAATTGAAAACATGTAAAGGAGTCAGCTTATAAGAGGTGGTCCAGGAGCTGCAACCAGGCTTTCTGATTGCAAACTCCGTGCTTTTCCACCAAGCCAGGCTCCTTACCCAAAGTGGATCTATGTCATCTGTGCTGACTGGCAGAGATTTATTTCTTGTTTATTGTTTAGGTGACTTCAATCTTAAGGGTTGCACCAGAGTGCCCTGGGAGCCACATGTTTGCCCACCAATATTTCGCTGCAGACACAGCCATAAAACCTATGGCTTCTGTCCAATGAACCCTTCCAGTTACCGCAATTGCACAACGAAGCAAAAGCAACGTGTAAACAAAATGGCTCAAAACACTGAACGTAGCTGTGTGGTGACCGCCACGGGAAGCAGCGAGATGCTGAAGCGAGTATGTCCCCCCGACAGCGTTCTGAGCCCGCAGACCAGCGCGTGTATCTGGTAGCCACTGGGCTTCCAGAGAGCGGCTGGCCAGCACGACTTGGCAGTCCTCCCTCGGGCCGGGCTGTTTCCTGGTGGCATCAGGCAGGTTGCCAGGCATCACCCTCTATGTGTGAGACAGCAGGGCGAGGTGCCCGAGGGCTAGAGACAAAAACATCTGTCGGAGTCACCGAGTTGTTGGTTGCCTGAGTTCACCCGCAGAGAAAGCCAGGGGAGCCGACTGCCAGGCCATTTCCAGGACGTGCCCTGTCCCCGTGAGGGACACTGCAAACTTCAGGACCTGAGCCCAGAGGTCAGCCAACACGGAAGCAGATGCAAAAGGCTCGCCATCCGCATCTGCCAGCAGACAAGAGCTGGGGGCAGAAGCACAGACCCTCCTGGCACATGGTAACATGCAACATGCCAGGCTGGAACCATAGCTAAATGACAGCCAAGCCGCTGGTGGAAAAGTAAGCAAAAAGTTGGTCATAATCTTTTTTTAATGTTACCTTTTCAACAAGACACCAAGTAATAAACAGCTTGATGCATTGTCTTTTTTCATAGAAAATACTGATTCTGAGAGCAGCAATTTTCTATTTTGTTTGCTTTGGTTGGCTTTTATGGACTTAGAACATTTCAGGGACACAAGCATCCATAAAGGTCATCTCCTCCAGTATCCTGACCCTCACACAGAGTGGCCTCGGTCTTTCTGCTGAGTTAGTCACTCTTCTCCGTGATATCAGAGCAAAGTCAGACAGAGCATGTGTCCGTGAAGGCCAACCAGCTCACCTTCCTGGCGGGATCCTAAAGATCAGAATTATATTCGTCACCCATGACCACCCAAGCCACTTTGCCATTTGGGGCACTGTTTCATTATTTTCAAATCACAACTTATTCCTCTTTCTCATGATGCCCATGCCTGGATTCTGATCTGGGGAAACAATGTGATCATTTAAGGATAAAAGCAATATGACCAACTTATTTTCAAAATATATGTATCATTACAGTCTAGGTTCGATGCAGGATACAGGATGCTTGGGGCTGGTGCCCTGGGATGACCCAGAGGGATGGTACAGGGAGGGAGGAGGGAGAGGGGTTCAGAATGGGGAACACGTGTACACTCGTGGTGGATTCATGTTGATGTATGGCAAAACCAATACAATATTGTAAAGTAAAAAAAAAAAAAAAAAAAGGTAAAAAATTAACATATCAAAAAAAAAGAAAAAAGAAAAAAAAACAAAAACAAAATATATGGGGTACTGTCTAAGTCTGTTTGGACTGCTATAACGAAAGACCACAGACTGGGTGGTTTATGAACTACAGAGATTCATTTCTCACAGTTCCAGAGGTTTGGAAGTCCAAGATTAAGGCGCCAGCACATTTGCTGTCTGGTGGGAACCCACTTCCTGGTTCATAGACGGCCATCCCCTGGTTGTGTCCTCAGATGGCACACGGGGCATGGGAGCTCTCTGGGGTCTCTTTTTATAAGAGCAGTAATCCCATCCATGAGTGCTCCACCCTCATGACCTCTGCACCTTTTGAAGCCCCACCTCCGAATACCATCTCGCTAGGGATCAGGTTTCAACATGTGAATTTAGGGGAGAGGCAAGCATTCAGTGCCTAGCAGACCCCATGCTGGGCACCAGATCTATTATGCTGAACAAAAGCCAGCAGTTTCCTTTAGAAAACCTGACGAGTCTAGCAGGAGATCTTCAGCCATCAAATTGATGAGCTGTGAATGTGGGGAAGGTGTAGAAGCTGCAGCAGCGATATATATGCACTATTTTACCATGTGTAAAATAGATAGCGAGTGGGGAGCTGCTGTCTAGCACAGGGAGCTCAGCCCGGTGCTCTGTGATGAGCTAGAGGGGTGGGGTGGAGGAGGGTGAGAGGCAGGCTCAAAAGGGAGAGGATCTCTGCATACCTGGGCTGATTCCCTTTGCTGTAGGGCAGAAATCAGCATAACCCTGTAGAGCATTACACTCCAACAACAAAACTTTTTACAAAGCGGTAAATCAGACCCCATGACCACAGGAGCTTTCAAGAAAACCCAGCACTTGCCTCAGGGAACTTAGTGGAAACGTGGATCTAAGTCACAGGTATTTTTAGCCATTCTTCTGTTTTGAGTCACTCACCTTAAGTCTGGCTAGAAATTCCTGAAGATTAAAAGGGCTAGCCATCATAACAATAGCAAGGTGTTACTCATTGGGTAATTAAACATTATAAAGCCCCTCCAAGGAAGAATAGCATGTGCAAATAGAACTCTGACATCGGAGAAGGCAATGGCACCCCACTCCAGTACTCTTGCCTGGAAAATCCCCTGGACTGAGGAGCCTGGTAGGCTGCAGTCCATGCTAAGGGTCGGACATGACTGAGTGACTTCACTTTCACTTTTCCCTTTCATGCATTGGAGAAGGTAATGGCAACCCACTCCAGTGTTCTTGCCTGGAGAATCCCAGGGACGGGGGAGCCTGGTGGGCTGCCGTCTATGGGGTCGCACAGAGTCAGACACAACTGAAGTGACTTAGCAGCACAGGGAGCAAAACCTTGATCATAAGCCCAAGGCAGGCTATAGCTCGTAAAGTTGTTCCTGCAGGTAAAGCCCTCAGGGACTTTGTCATTGTGCTGGAAACCTCAGATGGCATTTAACTTGGTCAACGGAACTTTTATTCTAACTGTTCCCTGGTTCAGTATCCTTGACATGATCCCTGTATTATGCATTCAGCACATCTTTTTCCCTTGTGCTTTCTTTTAAAAGAGTATTATTTACTTGACTACACTAGGTCTTAGTTGCAGCGCATGGGATCTTTAGTTGTGGGCTGAGAACTCTTGGTTCTCTGACCAGGGATCAAACCCTGGCCCTCTGAGTTAGGAACTGTAGCCACTAGACCGCCAGAGAAGTCCCTCCCCTTGTTCTTTCATCTGTATAATTCAGAATTCATTTTCCTAATGAGTATCCAGCTGTATGCGTCTCACTAGCATCACTAAGATGGTAGAATATCCTGAAAAATCCACAGTTGATGGAGACCTTCCTCTCAGAGCTTCCCTAGTGGCTCAGATGGTAAAGCGTCTGCCTGTAATGAGGGTGACTTGGGTTCGATCCCTGGGTCAGGAAGACCCCTTGGAGAAGGGAATGGCAATCCACTCCAGTATTCTTGCTTGGAAAATCCCATGGACGAAGGAGCCTGGCAGGCAACAGTCCATGGGGTTGCAAAGAGTCAGACACGACTGAGCAACTGAACTGAACTGAACTTCCTCTCAGAGCTAGTGAGTTTCACAGGAAGCTAGCTCTTGGGGTTAAGAAAACATATAGGGCAAACATACAGTGACATCAAGGCCTCCTCCCCTGACGCCAGCTGGGTGTTTGATGTGGTGACACTCTGAAGCCATGTGATGCTGGCTCCATGGCATGATTCACATTGCAAACCTTTGGAAATGCTGAACAGAAATGAGTGAACCTAAATGCTACCCAGCTGTACAAGAAACACTGTTTGTAAATGGTCTCTTCCCTGGTGCAGTATTTGAACTCGGAGAAAGTTACTCAGCAATCTAGCCAGTTCAGTAGGGTCACAACTTGCGAGTGGCTTTTACCACTTTTGCTGCTAATGAACCATAATCAGCATTTACTCTCAAGTATCATTAGTCTTACATTCCTATTTAAAAGAGGTAAATCAGAAGGCTTAACAGCTTCAAGCTTTAAAGGCCCGGTTCCCTTTGTGTTGGGCTCCCCTAATGGCAAAGCATCTGCCTGTCAAGGCAAGAGATGCGGGTTTGTTGCCTGGGTGGGGAAGATCCCCTGGAGGAGGGCATGGCAACCCACTCCAGAGTTCTTGCCTGGAGGATCCCATGGACAGAGGAGCCTGGCGGGCTACAGTCCATTGGGTAACAAAGAGTCAAACACGACTGAGCACACACACACACATACATCCCTTCATGTTACCAACCCCATCACCCAGAGGGACGCGGTCCTTAGAGGGTCCACTTGACTTAACACTTGAAGTCTTACCGTACTTTCTGACCTGCAGCTACAGAGAACATTTAGGATAGGAGGAGGTTGGCACTATCTTGAAATCATTTGTTGTCCTTCCAGAAAAAGTATGAGAAATGCTACCACAGTTCTAATGCTGATTAGATTGCCACCGACCTATGTTCAGAAAAGTCACACGGGGACTTCCCTGCTAGTCCAGTAGCTGAGAGTTTGCCTTCCAACGCAGGGGACTTGAGCTTGATCCCTCGCTGGGAAACTAAGATCCCACAGGCCACCGGGCAACTAAGCCAACTCGCCACAACTACTGAGCCCAAGTTCTCTAGAGACCATGTTCCACAACAAGAGAAACCTGGTTATCACATGAAAACTCAGCACAGCCAAAATAAAGTCTAATGCAAATTTTTTAAAAGTCATATGTGGTAGCATTTGTATCAGAAATGAGCTATGAATGTATCAAAATGATGTATCAAAAATGCTTTTCTGATACAGATTCAAAAGGAAAAATGATTTTGCTACTATCTGTCCTAAACTTTAACTCAAAGTGAAAGTGTTAGTCGCTCAATTGTGTCTGACTCTTTTCGGCCCTGTGGACTGCCAGGCTCCTCTGTCCATGGAATTCTCCAGGTAAGAATACTAGAGTGGGTAGCCATTCCCCTCTCCAGGGGACCTGCCTAACCCAGGGATCAAATCTGGTTCTCCTGCATTGCAGGCAGATTGTTTATCCTCTGAGCCACAAGGGAAGCCCCCAAATTTTAACTCAAGGACAATAGAAAAGTGAATGGCCGTGCATGGTGCAACACTTAAGAGTGCTGAGTCATTTCAGCAGAGATGGTGGCGGAGGCCAAAAGCTTGTAACAATACTGAGGGTCATGTATAGCTTTATTCTTTTATTAACACTTCTAGACATGATGCCATAGTAAGTAAGACAGCGAATAATTTATCCAGATTAGTCCTTTATTGCATCTTCTCCACACATCTGCTGCTGCTGCTAAGTGGCTTCAGTCACGTCCAACTCTGTGTGACCCCATAGAAGGCAGCCCACCAGGCTCCCCCGCCCTGGGATTCTCCAGGCAAGAACACTGGAGTGGGTTGCCATTTCCTTCTCCAGTGCATCAAAGTGAAAAGTGAAAGTGAAGTCACTCAGTCATGTCCGACTTTTAGTGATCCCATAGACTGCAGCCCACCAGGCTCCTCTGTCCATGGGATTTTCCAGGCAAGGGTACTAGAGTGGGGTCAAGGACCTAAGCCTACTGTTTTGTGATGACCTAGAAGGCTGGGATAGGGGTGGTGGTGGAAGGGAAGCTCAAGAGAAAGAGGATATATGTACATTTATGGCTGATTCAGGTTTTTGTATGGCAGAAGCCAACCCAACATTGTAAAGCAATTATCCTCCAATTAAAAAGAATGGAAAAAGTAACCTGGAAACATATACACTATCATATGTAAAATAGATAGCCAATGGGGATTTGTTATATGACTCAGGGAACTCAAACTGGGGCCCTGTGACCACCAAGAGAGATGGGATGGGGTGGGAGGGAGGCTTAAGAGGGAGCAGACATATGTACACCTATGGCTGATTCATGTTGATATATGGCAGAAACCAACACAATATTATAAAGCAATTATCCTTCATTTAAAAATGAATAATTTTTTTAAAAATGCAAAAGAACAGATATGGAGAAACCTTTACAATATACTTTTGAGTAAAAGAAAATGTGGGTTTTTTTTAACTAAAATAAATAAAGACCAATCAGTTTCACACTTCATTCCTCCCACTTTGAGATGTTTGTAATCCATAGGCTTTCTATAAGGTATTTTCATTGTGAAGTATGTAGTGAGTTCCAGATGTCATCACAACTGCACATCTCAATAGCTACCTGGTGTTGACTGAGTACTTCCTCTATGTCAGCCATTACAATCAGTGCTTTACAGACCAGCTCTTTAAACCTCACATCAGCCAATTATTTTGTGTATTATTGCATTATATGTTATATTGTATTATTTATTAGTCTCTGTTCTAAAATGACGGAGACACGGGTTTTAATAAGCATTCTACAACTTGACAGTAAGTATATGCAGAGCTGGGGATTGAGACTCATTTTTAAGTGGCTGTGAGATGTCCAAACATTCCACCCCAACCCTATGTGACCTCTGGGTAGCACTTTAATTGCCCTCGCATGTCTTCTGGTACAAAAAATACCATGTTACTCTCTTTAATTTGTCTCACTTTGGCCCAGAGATGGGGATGCGGTAGAAAAGAGGCCAGTTGCTCATTTGACAGATGACACTTTTAAATCGGGAAAGTTGAGTTGGTGCTGCTGCCATGGCAACTGACCTGGAGAATTTCCTGATAGTTAAGAAACTGCTGGGACGAGAAAGAGGTCCCCAAAGGTTAGCAGGCTTGCTTAAGATGAAGCAAGATATTTTAAAGTCACAAAGCTGAAGCTATATCTTAGTCACAGAAACTATTTTCAATATGTTTGATGTTTTAATGTATTTTGAATTTGATTAATCACTGCTGGAGATAAACTGTATAGGCAGCATGAAACTAAATAACCAGTGTGACTAAATTTTTAACTGGTGGTCTTTACTTTTTGGATGAGAAACAAGTTAGAAGAGTCCAAAGATATATTAAATAATATTAACATGCAGCGAAAGGATGCTGACCACTTCTGGGGTCTTCATGTCCGCTAAGTCACTTCAGTCATGTCCAGCTTTTTGCAACCCCATGGCCTGTAGCCCACCAGGCTCCTCTGTCCATGGGATTCTCCAGGCAAGAACACTGGAGTAAGTAGCCATGCCCTTCTCCAGGGCATCTTTCTAACCCACAAATTAAACCCACATCTTTTATGTCTCTCTCATTGGCAGGCGGGTTATTTACCATAGCATCATCTGGGAAGCCCTCACTTGGGTCTAAAGATTTATTTAGGGAAATAAAATGTTGAATAAGATCTTGAAAGAGTTGCAGTAACAAAAATAAAAGCTGAACTAACAAGTTAAAAAAAATGGCTTTACCAGTTTACTGGTAACTGTAACTGAAAAGTTGAGGATATAAATCTGGCTTGTCAGAATCAGGATGTTCATGCATTATCTTCAGGACATTTTCCCTCACTTCCTAGGTGTGTTTTCCTTTGTGATGACTTCCTTTTCAGACAGGTTGTTTCTCAGTAGTAGTCCACATGGTTCCTCACGACTCTCAGCTTATGTCTCATCAGTTTAATAGCCATAACAGAAGGAAAGTTCCTCTGAACACATCTGTAAAAATCTCAGGACAGGCTCCCATTGGCTCACTTAGAGTCACATGTCTAAGTGATCCACCAATCACTGTAGGAGAGGAGAGAGTTGTCTGATTCTGGGTGTGGTCAGATAGCCACTTCCAGAATAGTGGGAGAAGGAAAGGAAAATTGGGCTACTATTACCTAAGCGAGGAGGACATTTTGAAGACAGAATCAACAGATTCCAGGGTCCAGGGGACAACTATTCTTAGGTAGTAATTCAGTTTTTGGCAAATAACTGATTTTATTCTCTTGACAAGTTATAAGTTACATAACTCTGATAAGTCTTTGAGTATCTCATCCAGAGAATAACCGCTGTGCAGAATTAGCATAGAAATGGGGAGCATGGTGCCCCCTGTACCCACTCCAAACATCCCTACCAGGGCCCTGCAATCCCACCATTCAGTTCAGTTCAGTTCAGTCCAGTCGCTCAGTCGTGTCCGACTCTTTGCGACCCCATGAATCCCACCATTAGAGAACCTTAAACCTTTACCAAGTGTCTGAGGCTTTGAAATAGAGTGAGTGAGAGGGTGCCGAAAAGAGAAGTTGAACCACACTGAGGAGAAACTGCCAACCACAAGCTCACTGAGTGTGACTAGGTCAGCCATCTTTGAAGCTGACGCTGGCAACAGTGGACACATACACTCTTGTTGTTTAGTCACCAAGTCATGTTGGACCCATTGCGACCCAGTGGACTGTAGTTTGCCATGCTCCTTTGCCCATGGGGTTTCCCAGGCAAGAATGCTGGAGTAGGTGGCCATTTCTTCCTCCAGGGGATATTTCTGACCCAGGGGTCAAACCCACATCACATCTCTTACATCTCCCGCATTGGCAGGCAGATTCTTACTTCTGAGCTACTTGGGAAGTCTACATATACTCATGTGCATATAATTTTTTACTATAACTGTTTTGGTACAAAAGTCATACATGCTCATTTCAGAAAACTTGAAAGATACAGATATCAATAAATTAAAAGAGCGTAAAATTCAACTGTTCCTCCTAAAAACCATAATTCCAGGCTAATTATGAGAAACTCCAACAAGGAAGCATTCTTCAAAATATCTGCCAGGACTCCACAAAACTGTCAAAAGTCAATGTAAACTATAAATGTCTTGAGAGACTGTCGCAGCCAATAGGAAAATAAAAAGACATCATGACCAAATATAATGCAATCTCCTGGGTAGAATCCTGGAACAGAAAAATAAGAAATTCGAACTAAATATGGACTAGAGTTAAATTTAAATATTTGTTCATTAACTATACTAAATGTAAGAGGTAATAATAGCTCATGTATACTCATATAAGATGGTAATAATCGAGGAAACTGGATGTGGGATATAAAGGAACTCTATACTATCTTAATTTTCTGCAAATTGGAAACTGTTCTAAAAATAAAGTCTAATTAAATTTTGCAAAAAAAAAAGAAAGAAATCAGTTGTAATTTCACCACCCAGAATAAACATCTTAGCATATTAACATCTATATTTACAAACATTTTACTTATGCATAAATTTCATTTCATAAAAAGCGGTATTAAACTATTTTCAATTGTGTTTTTATTGTTTTTAACAAACCATAAACATAGTCAGTGTTGAGAAATATCTTCCTATAGCCTTATTTTTAGTGGCAACCCATGCAGATTCTTATGCCTAAATGCATGTAACTAATGCCTCACAGTAAGATATTTGTTTTCCATTTTTCAATACTAATAAATGACGGGCTAGGGTTTTGTCCTTTAGTTCTACAAAATGGAATCCTATCACACATGGTATTTTATATACTGTTTAAGTCACTCACAATGTGCTGTAAATATTTCTGAGTCCATGAACATGAGCTATGACCTTGAGCCCAAATCTGGAACCTCATCATAGCTGCATTCCCTAGCTAGCAGTTCTCAAAGTTCTTTTACATTGGGATTTCATACAATCCATGAATTTTTGTACAATCCATAGAATTATATCATGAATTAAATACAGCTTTTTATCAGATGAACTTAAGTATGAATTTACATTAAACAGCCCACAACTGGAAAACTCATTTAATAAAGATGCAGCTCTCTTCTTCACTGGCAATATCTCCCCCATTAAAAGATGCGGCCAAGAGCTGGATCTCTGTCCTGGTTCTGGCTCTTTGTTGACCTATTTTTAAGGTCATCTGCTGGTCCCTATTGTACTCCATCTGTAACTACAGACCACAACGAGCATCATTAGAGGACTTAGCTACAAATTTCAGAGAATTCCTAGCCTTTCTGCCATTACTCAAAGTTGATTTTTTTTTTTTAAGCACAGAATCTTTATTTCCTGGGTTCTAACCATGTCTATTTTTATTTGCTACTTCCTTGGTTTGAACCACACTATTTTCCTTGGTTCTAACCATGTCTGTTTTCATTTGCTACTTTATAGGTTGCAATTACATAGTGAGATAAGCTATGCAGAACACTCGGTGTGGCACACTGTTATTGGTTAGTCACTCTCTTATTGGTTAGTATTATGTATACAAATGCTGTGAAGACAGAGTCCATAGAATAATGGCTTTAAAATGTCTCACTGTGTTAGGAGGAAGAGTTTTAAAGGCTCTCCTAGATTTTGGCAAGAAAGGATCAATTTCTATGCTGTGTAGCTCCTAAAAGACCCCCAACTCCTCTGTTTTGTAGATGTCTGTTATTCTGTATGTATTTTTCATGTATCACAATTTGCCTTCCCAGAGGCTGTAATTATAGTTGAAAAGTGAACTTTTTGCAGCCTCACCAGGTCTTTGCTGTGGAAGGTTAATCATAACGATATGCATGTTGGATTTACACATCTGAACAGTAAACTGGGTTTCAGACTTATAGACATACAAGGAATGTGTTCATTTAATATAAAGTTACAGTCTAGCTGTGCCTTCATTTCCCATTTGTGACCTGGGCGTTACAAATCATTCGCCATATCCTTATCTACACAACAGCTTTGGAAAGATTGAGATAACAGTAATTAAGCTCTAGTGAGTAAAAAGCCTTCAGAAGAAGTACTGTAGTGTGGGTACCTCACTCACAAACATAGCGCTGTTTTTGCCACTGCAATATTTACCACTGTTTAAAAAAAAAAAAAAAGGCTCTTTGCCTAGTTTGCTATTCTACCAATGCTGTGTCTAAGTTAAAAAATAAAAACAAAAACTATTCATATTCCCATTTCTTGTTTATTTGCTATCAACCCATCCTCAAGACCTTCCAACTCTCCATCCACTTGGGATTTCCAGGCTATCACAGGTTCTTCAGTCACCCCATTCGGACTGCAGTCTTGACGGGTTATCTGTTTCTCAAGCACTTGATCCTGAGTTCCCTCTTGTTTCTATCACGTTGTTTGTTCTTCTCAGGTTGACTTCACACAGATCTCCACTTTGCATCTGATTAGACAAGGTGGCGGAGCTACCGCGTCTGCTCCCGCCATGGGCCAGGTGAGTGGCGTCCACACGGCAGGAATTCACTGCCCACTGGGCACTTAGTGGCCCCCGGGAAGAAGCTGACTGGGGGAGGTCCCAGAGCAAACTGGGGAAACAAACAAAGTCAATTCTGGGCCCACTGGGGCGCCTCCAGGCTGCGTAAGCCCATCATTGCTCCTCTGGGTCTGCCTCAAGATGTTACTGTTCTCCCTTCTTGCAATTTACTATTTCCATCATCTCATCCTGCAGCCTTGACCTGACCAATCTGTGCTAATATGTGAATGAAAAGGGAGCAATTATTCTACCCAGTGAAGAGAACTGCATCTTAACAAAAGCTTTCTGAAGCTAATGTTGTAACCCAAAGGGAAACTTCCAAAGGAGCGATTTTATAACTGCAAGAAGACTGCTGGAGGACAGGTGTTTGAGACAAATAAAACTTTCAGCACCTCTGAAATTATAGGAGGCAAGCAGCTCTTTATTCTTCCTAAGGGAAGCCCATCCTTACAAGGGTGGGAAGTGTTCACCAGATGCAAAGTGGAGGAAACTGCTGACAGTTAATCGTACGCACATTAAGCCAAAGGGGAAGATAATCAGTAGGTATCTCATTTACTGCTTTTGCCTTGGAAGAAAGAAAGGGAATGAACATTTACTGAAATTCAACTATGGGATAGCCATTGTCCCAAGAACTTCATATTTCATCTCATTCATCCGAAGACTGGCTAAGTAAGTGCTTGCTCTGTATCATATCCTGGATCAAGAGTTTGAAATATAGTGCTTAGTGGAATCCTCCTAGTAATCATATAAATACTCATAGTATCCTAAAATACTATATAAGTATTATTATCTCCCATTTTTCTGCTGGGAAGTAAGAGTTGGCTAGTCAACTTAGTACCACTCAACTAGTCAGAGGCCAAGTAGAAATCCAAGTTTGATGTAATTCCAAACTTTGTGCTCTTAACACAGCTCTTCAAGAAAACTATAAGGTCCCATTTTTCAGATAGAGAAACTGAGATCAGAGAAGTTAAATGATTTGCTCAGTGTCTTAGAGCCAATAAGAAATGAACCCAGCTTCTTCAAAAACCAAGTCTATTTGAGATATAGCCCACGTGCTCCCTCCTGGTGACCCTAGGCAAAAGCTGAAGATGCCTTCTTCCCAAAGACCTTGTAGAAGTAAGTGGGTAATTTCAAGATAAATGATGTGGGTGAAAATCAAAAAATATGTAGAGAAAACACAATAGCCCGTCTTTAAAAAAAAAAGACTGATTTAATATCTGGGGCCTCATTTATGTGAATAATTGTATGCTGATTCCCAAATATCTTTTTCTCAATTTCTCAATTATCACCACATTTCAGGGTAGGAGGAGGAAGGACTCAGTTGTTGAAGGAAGGCTCTGAATATAGTTGCTACAGGTAAATTGCTCATGTTGTTTATTCTGATGAATTAAGAACAGTAGGAGAGAGGAAGGTAGAAATGAGATATGAACAAGTGTTGAATGAAAAGCAGCATCTAGGGCATCGAAACAAAATGATTCTGAGGATGAGGTTGGTGTAAATGGGAGTGAGGCAGACAATTGAGGAAAGAACAAACTTGAGAGGAAGTTGGAGAAGAAAGGGAGAAACAATCAGAGACATAAACAGGCTTCCAACAATTCCATCACAGGAGAAAACACCAACAAGGGTTTATCGCTTTCTCCATAGGTCTCCCTAAAGATGACCGGTGGCCTTGGCCTGTACTCCCTGGGGTTGAATTCATGACTTCATTTCCCTGATCCCCCACCCACTTTGTAACCGAGGCTGGGGGCACACAGGTATCAACAGAGCCTCCATTAATCCAACACAGACATGTATGGGGATGGTCACATAGGGTTAAGAGTGGTGACCAGGAAAAGACCATGGATCTGGGGACCAGCAGATTTAGTTCCAGTCTCAGCTCTGTCACTGAAAGCTGAACTCTGCACTGCCTCAGTTTACCTAATTGTAACATGAGCCCATTATGCCAACATCCTAAGGCTGGAGGAGTAAATGTGATCGTGTACACAAAACCACCTCACACAATGCCTGGCGCAAGGGACATTTTTGTTCCTTTATCTGTGTGCTTATTGCTCAGTCATGTCAGACTCTTTGCAACCCCATGAACTATAGCTTGCTAGGCTCCTCTGGGGGAGGTGGGATTCCCTGTCCATGAAGTTCTTCAGGCAAGAATACTGAAGTGGGTTGCCACATGCTCCAGGGGAATCTTCCTGACCCAAGTATCGAACCCAAGTCTCTTCCATCTCCTGCATTATCAGGGGGATTTCTTACCACTAACGTCTCATGGGAAGCCCTTCATCTGAGTAGGGCACTTTAATAAGATAACAAATCTCCCTACTTTGGCCATTAAATTATGAAGTGAAGTGAAGTCGCTCAGTCGTGTCCAACTCTTCACGACCCCATGGACTGTAGCTTATCAGGCTCCTCACTCCATGGGATTTTCCAGACAAGAGTATTGGTGTGGGCTGCCATTTCCTTCTCCAGGGATCTTCCCCACCCAAGGTTTAACCCAGGTCTCCCGCATTGTACAGATTCAAATGCTGGTTATCTGTGCAAATACTCAGCATTGCTTAGCTTCCCTGAGCCTTTGTTTCCCCAGCCGTTCATCTGTAAAATATCTGGATTAATCTTAAAAGGCCCCTTTGGAGCCCCACATTCTGTGGTTCCTGCTACTTTCCTTTGTCTTCAGAGAAGCAGTGTGACTCTAACCTTTCATAGATGAATATGTGGATTTATTAGGAATAAATGAAGCTTTGTGGGTTTCCCTGGTGGCTTAAATAGTAAAGAATCTGCCTGCAATGCAGGAGACCCAGGTTCAATCCTTGGTTTGGAAAGATCCCCTGGAGAAGGAAATGGCAACCCGCTCCAGTATTCTTGCCTGGAGAATCCCATGGACAGAGGAGCCTGGTGGGCTACAGTTCATGAACTGAAGCTTTAGATTTGAGGCCACTTACCTCTACAGGGCCCTTCTTGGGGCTTGGGATGGGGTTCTGTATTCACATGATCACATCTTTTTGTAAAATTTGCCAAAATAGATATTTTTATGTTTCTTTTCTTAAAGAGAACCCTCAAGATCATTTAAAGCTCAAACTTCACAAGATCTCAATTTGTGTTGTACAGAGGACATACTTCTTGCCAAATCCACTGATGAGAGTTGTGAAGAGTAGACAAAATCACCAAGGAATCAAGTAAGTCTAGAAGCTTGTTTAAAAAGCAACCGCTTCCAACTTCCCCCACTTCTTATCTCCCGTTTAGCTTGTTCTGTTTTTTTAGAGCGAGAAGCTGAGACCTTGAACAGCACAAGGACCAATCCAAATTTATAACCTGAACTGAAGCCATAAAATGCATTCGATAATAGGGTACTGTTCTCAGCGCTAGTAATGGGGCCACCGAAACCCCTGAAAACACGTGGTGATCTATTTTACTAACAAGAAATCACAGATGGCTTGGAACCGCTAGTGGAAGGGGATGGAGCACGTTGCCATCCTTAGAAGGTCAGTTTTCACATTCACCTCCTGCTTTTTTACTCATTTAAAATACAGTAGCTGGTGGCTGTTTTTCAAAGCCTGGTAGTGATTATTTTTACTTTCAATTACACTCACCCGAATAGCAACTACTGCTCTGGGAATAGAGACTGGGCTGGCATTTAATTGGTTTCCAAGACAGAGTGAGTCTTCATAAGAACTGGTTTGTTTTTTTAATGATTTCTCCCAGTTTCTTTATGCCCCCGGGACTCACTTTCCTAGAAGATGTCTTCAAATCCCATGCCTCTGACTTGCTTTTGGGGTGCAACTAGCTACAAGCATTCTGCCAGAGCCTCAGAAGCCACCTCGAGGTTCTAGGAGTTTGCACCAAGCTTCCTGCACTGTCTGAGGGGCCCTCACTCTATCAGGCTGCACTGCAGTCTGTTTTCCAGTCTGTTTCCTCAGGGAGAGCATCAGGGATGGAGCATTCCAATCCCAGAGGGAGCCTGTTGCCATGCGATTACTAAACACCAATTCTGGTCCAGCTGCGGGGGAGCCAGGAGAAGCATCCTTGGGGGTAAACTACACACAAACATATTTATTCAACTTGTTGGGAATGTGAGCTACTAAGTGCTATTTCACAAGCCACTTATGCAATGGTCAGCCTACTTCCCGAAACTTATCCTGCTGGCTGTGCGGGTAGGAAAGATATATCAAGGAAATTTTTCTAAACCAACAATAATTATACAAGTATTAAATGCTACATTCCTTTGTCCTTGCAAATTGTTTCTTTCCCCAATTTGTCTCCTACCGTGTCTCCTGCCCCTGGCTCTGCCTCCATCCACATCCAATATTGTTCTCTAGAGACATTAGTTGTCAAACACACTTAGCTTTCCATCAGAAAAATACTTGTTGGGACTTCCCTGGTGGTCCAGTAGTTAGGATTTTGCCTTCCAATGCAGAGGACACAGGTTCAGTCCCTGGTCAGGAAGCTAAGATCCCACATACCTCTTGGCCAAAAAACCAAAACAGAAAACAGGAGCAATATTGTAACTAATTTAATAAAGACTTAAAAACGGTTCACACAAAAAAAAGTCCTTGAAAAGTGCTTACCTTGTGCCAACACTGGGTTTTGCTCTGGGTGAGCAAAAAATTAGGAAGAAATAGTTCCTGCCTTCTTTGAACCCACTGGGAATGCTGGAGGCATGAAACAGAGCACACAAGTGAATCGTAATAAGTGCTGGGATGTCTGCTTCTGAATCTGTGTGCACGTGCCTTTAGGGGCTGCCCAAGAGGAATATACAGTGGAGATCTGCAGTGATCCAAATATTTCATATGAAGAACATGTTCTACTGCTTTTTAAAAAAATTATTTATTTTTAATTGAAGGACAATTGCTTTAGAATACTGCATTGGTTTCTGCTATATATCAACACAATTAATTCATATTTGGTGTATTGGTTTTCTATTGCTACTGTGAAAACTACCATGAACTTAGCAGGTTAAAACAGCATTCATTCACTATGACACAGTTTTGCAGGGCAGAAGTCCAGTTGGCTTGGCTAGGTACTTTGCTTAGGGTCTCCCAAGGTCAAAGTCTTGGCTTGGGCTCTCTTACCTAGAGAATCTGCTTCCAACTCATTTGGGCTTTGGGCAGTTTCTTTCTTACTCATGGTTCCCATGTGGCCCCCTCTATCTTCAAGCCAGTAATGGTGGATTGAGTCCTTCTTACACTTTGAATCTCTCTGACTTCCTCTTCTGCTTTCAAGGGTTCATGTAATTACATTTGTCCACCTGGTAATCCAGGATTATTGCCCTACCTTAAGATCAGCTGATTAGTGACCTTAACAACTGATTAGTAACATCTGAAAAGTCCCTTTTGCCATATAACAACATAATCACAATACTAATACCAGGGTCAGAGATCCCAGAGGGCCAAAATTCTATCTATTTTAGTCCACTTCCAGCTCCTAGGATTCATACCGTATCACACACAGAATACTTTCACCCCATCCCAAGATCTGCAAAAGTTTCATCCCACTATTGCACAAAATTCCACCTAAATCTCATCAGTCCAGAAGTCCCAAATCTCATCTAAATTAGGCTCTGGTATATTTCACTAAGTACAGTTTTGGGGGCACAGTTTTTCTCCATCCGTTCACCTATGAAACTCAAGAAACAAATTATCTGCTATCTAGCATACAAATATAGGACAGACACAGGATAACAGAGACATTCCTATTCAAAAAGAGAGAGGGAAGCAGGTAGAGAGAAGTCACCAGTCCAAAGCAGTATTAATATGCAGCCAGACAAACTCCGTTAGAGTTCGATGCCTGGAAATAATTCTCTGTGGCTTTCAGTCCTGCCTTCTGAGTCACTAGGCAAATTGAAATAGAGCTAATTACATTCCAGGCACTGTGCTATAAGCTTTATATATATTGACTTATTTAATTCTCCAACCACTGTATGAAGTACACTGCAATTAATTATCCTTGTTTCACAGACGAGGACTCTAAAGCATACAGAGGTACAGAGCTTGCCAAGGTTGTACAGTTGGGCATTGAAGATTTGGACTCAAACCCAGGCAGTCTGGCTTCACGGCTGCTACACTACCCTCCAGTCTCTTGAAAAATAAGTAATAATTTTAAACCACTGAGTTCTGCTCAGGAAGGGAGGAATTTGGAAAGTATTTCAGGCTTTCTCCAGTACACAGCACTATTTCCTCTGAGATACGCGTGCATGCTTGCATGCCCATGTGTAGGGCTCAGCTTCAGTACAGAGGATTAGGAGAAGACCTAACATCTCTGGCGGGTTATAGAGTGTTATATAGTGTTTTTCCCAATATTTTGTGGAATTTTTGTTCCAACCCTAAATAGGAAGCTGGCAGTTAACCTGAACACAATGGACTGTCAAAACACATGAAAGTTCAGTCACAAGAAAGAAGTCTGTGATAGAATCAAAAGATCTGAATTTTAGACTTTACAGCTACTAGGGTGGCTACTATAAATAAAAAGACTAAGAAGAGAAAATAACAAGTGAAAGAAAGGATATAGAGAAATTGGAAACTTTGTGCACTATTAAGAAGATTGTAAAATGGTAAAACTGCTATGGGAAACATTAAAGAGGAGCCCAAAGCAAATGAAACTACCATATAATCCAGCAACTCCATTTCTAGGTAAATATCCAAAAGAATTGAAAGCAGGATCTCAAAAGAGATATTTACACACCCACCTCTGTAACAGTGCTATTCACAATAGCCAAGGTATGAAAGCAGTTCAAATGTCTGTTGATTGGCAATTATATAAACAAAAGGTGGTATATACAGATAATGGAATAATATTCAGCCTTAAAAAAGAAGGAAATCCTGACATGTGCTACAGCATGAAACCTTGAGGAAGCTGTGTTCAGTGAAATAAACCAGTCATAAAAGGACAAATATTAGATGATTCCATTTATATGAGATATTTAAAGTATCGGGGCTAGGGAAAGGGGACAAAGGAGAGTTGTTTAATGAGTATAGAGTTTCTGTTCTGCTAGATACAGAAACTAACAAAGTTCTGAATATCTATATCATCGCAATGTGAATATACTGAATACTACTGAAATGTACACTTAAAATGATTAAGATGGTAAAGTTTATGTCATATGTTTTTTACTACAATTTTTAAAAAAGGAATAGAATGACAATACCAGAGTTAATTCTGATATGAACCGTGTGATTTCAGTGATGATGAGGTGCGTGAGTGGTAAGACTCTGCCTGCCAATGCAGGAGATGCAAAAGACCCGGTTTTGATCCCTGGATTGGCAACGGCAAGATCCTCTGGAGTAAGAAATGGCAACCCACTCTAGTATTTCTGCCTGGAAAATTCCACAGAGGGACCTGGTGGGCTATAGTTCATGGCATTACGAAGAGTATGACACAATTGAGCACACAAAAGCAAAAAAACAAGCCATATGTCAATATAGGTTCATTGATTCTAACAGATGTAATGCTCTGATGGGGAATGTTGATAGTTGGAGGGGGCAAGGGGCTAGGGGAGTGGCAGGGGGTTATGGGAACTCTCTGTACTTTCTGATCAATTTTTCTGTAAACCTAAAATTGCTCTAAAACAATTGGTGTGCTTAAGTTCTGAATTCTTGGCTATGTAAACTTCTAAATATCCGATGGTACCTTCAGAAAGACTTAGCTTGGTGTATCACAAGTGAGAACATTAGTGGATGGCCTCAAAAACATCACCAGTGTGGGGTAACATGACCTATAGCCTATGATCAAACATCTTCCTTTGGGAATCACCCCTTTGGAATAGGCAGAACTCTCTGTTTTTTCACCTGCAATGTAAGAGGCCACAGTAAATGACCACTGAGGCCAGTGTGAGCAATTCATGGCTTTATGAGACTATGAGTGCGGGCCCTATACGTGATCTCATTGAGTAAAAAGTTGTAAAATAGATGACTTAACTTGGGATCTGTGTTTGTGATTCATGCTTACATAATACCAGATTCATCATTTAGAGATGTAAAGAAAAAAAAAAAAAAAGTTTCTGTGAAATATCACTTAACTATAACTTGAATTTTCATACGTGGCACCTAAAAGTAACTCAGTTGCCTTTATTTAAAAATAATTACAGCCATAAAATAAGTCTCCACAAATTTTTTAAAAGATTGAAATTATTACAAAGTATGTTTTCCAGTCACAATGGAATAAAGCTGGAAATAAATAGCAGAAGTAAAGCTGAAAATTTCACAATAAGAGGAATTGAATAACACACTCAAACAACCAATGGATATCAAGAAGTCATAATGAAAATTAGAAAACACCTTAAGACAAATGAAAATTGTGCTTTTACACCTCAATTGTGTCCTACCCTTGTGCCACCCTATGGACTGTAGCCCACCAGGCTCCTCTGTCCGTGGGATTTCCCAGACAAGAATGTTGGAGTGAGTTGCCATCTCCTCCTCCAGGGGATCTTCCCGACCCAGGGGTCAAACTCCTGTCTCATTATGCTTCCTGCATCAGCAGGCAGATTCTTTATCACGGAGCCACGTGGGAAGCCCCAAATGAAAACAAACCTGTGAAATGCAGCAAAAGTAGTGTGAAGAGGGAATTTTATAGCTATAAATGCATACATTAAAAAAGGAGAAAAATCTATCTTAAATTAACAAACTAATTTTAACCTCAACAAACTAGAAAAAGAATTGCTGTGTGTGTTAGTCGCCCAGTCGTGCCCGACTCTTTAAGACGCCATGGACTGCAGTCCACCAGGTTCCTCTGTCCATGAGATTTTCCAGGCAAGGATACTGGAGTGGGTTGCCATCTCCTTCTCCAGGGGATCTTCCCTGGAGATCCCCTGTTCCTTTGGGAATCACTACTTTGGAATAGGCAGAACTGTCTGTTTTCTTCACCTGCAATGTAAGAAGCCACAGTAAATGACCACTGAGGCCAGTGTGAGCAATGCATGGCTTTATGAGACTAACTTTTTTAGTTAGAAAAAGAACTAACTAAATCTAAAGTGAGCAGAAGAAAGGAAATAATAAAGATTAGAGCAGAGACATTCCCAGGTGGCGCCAGTGGTAAAGAACCTGTCTGTCAAAGCAGGAGACGTACGAGACGCCAGTTCGATCCCTGGGTCAGGAAAATTCCCTGGAGGAGGGCATTGGCAACCCACTCCAATATTGCTGACTGGAGAATCCCATGGACAGAGGAGCCTGGCGGGCTGCAGTTCATGGGGTCACAAAGAGCTGGACACCACTGAAGTGACTTAGCCCACAGCATAGCGCAGAGCAGAGACAATGAAATAGGGAATAGAAAAAACAATAGAACCACAAAAATAAAGCAATAGAAACTGAGTTTTTTTCATCAACAAAAAAAGACAAATCCTTAGTTGGATTAAATATTTTAGAAAAAGAGAAAAGACTCAACTAAAATTAAAAATCATTGCGAGAACCTTACAGCTAATGCCATTGAAATAAAAAGGATTATGAGATTACTATGAAAAATTTTATGCAACAAATTGGATAACCTAGAAGAAATGTTTAAATTTCTAGAAACACATAACCTATCAAGACTGAATCATGAAGAAATATAAAATCTTAACAAACCAATAGCTAGTAAAAGATTGAATCAGTCATCAAAATAAGAAAAGCCAGGACCAGATGGTTTCACTATTTCACTAGAATATTAACGAACATTCAAAGATTAACACCAATCCTGCCCAAAGTCTTCCAATAAATTAAAAAAGAAGGAGCCCCTCCAAGCTCAGTCTACAAGGCCAGGATACCCTGCTATCAAAACCAGGCAAAGATACTATAAGAAAACAACAAATCAATATTCCTGATGCAAAAAATCCTTAAAAAAAATTCTAGTAAACAGAATTCAACAGCCTGTCCAAAGACTTACAACTTGATAGAACTTATTCCTGGAATTCAAGGATGCTTCAACATACATAACACATCTGAGTCACTCCTAATGAGGTAGGAGAACCTAGAGTTTATTATACAAGGTGAAGTAAGTCAGAAAGAGGGGGACAAATATTGTATATTAGCACATGCATATGAAATCTAGAAAGAGGGCATTGATGAACCTATTTGTGGGGCAGCAATGGAGCACAGACATAGAGGACAGATTTGTGGACACAGTAGAATAAAGAGAGGGCGGGACAAATTGAGAGAGTAGCGTGGAAACACATACATTATCATGTGTAAAACAGATAGCAGGTGAAAATGTGCTGTACGACACGGAGCTGAACCCAGTGCTCTGTGACAACCTAGAGGGGCAGGACGGGGTGGGAGATGGGAGGGGGTCAGGAGGGAGGGGATATATGTAAACTTGGGACTGATTCATGCTGGTGTATGGCAGAAACCAGCACAATATGGCAAAGCAATTATCCTCCAGTAAAAAAAGAAAAAATATATATATTGTACCACAGTAACAGAATGAAGGATAAAAACCACATGACCATATCAACTGATGCAGAAAAATCGTGAGCTCGGGGAGGAATCAATGACTTCATTGTAAATATGTCCTTCATTTTCCAAAGCTATAGATGGTCCAAGCATCAAGCTTGGCAAAGACAAAAGCCCCCCAAATGAGCTTGAGAAAAGAGATAATGAGGTTCCTGTCCCCTAAAGGGGTCAGAAGGATAGGAGGAGAAACAGGAAAGAATGTAGAAGGAAATATGTTTTGATATGTGGAGGTTTTGCAGGCAGAAAGGGAATTTCACAGAAATAGCCCATGGATTCTAAGGCAAAGGTTCAACAATCAGTGAAGCGTCCATCATCCTTTTTATCTAAGGTTCAATTCCAGAGAGACTCCATTTATCAGAGAGCATCCATTAGGAGGGAAATCTTTTGCATTAAAACTTCATCCTAATGGAATCAAAGGAGGGAAGATGTTTTAACAGAGGGTATTAATCATCCAACAAACTCTAAAATTTCCTGTAAATGATACCTAGAATATATTACAACAACTTCTATTGAATAATTATTAAGTACTGCGATAAAGTTCTACGTGAAGTGCATTTCATTCATTAACCGTTTAACTCTCACAATGAGGCAGGTACCATTTAATGTAACCCCAAATAAATGAATGCTTAGAAGGGTGAAGTGATTTATCCCATAACATACAGCTGCTAAAGAGTCAGGATTTGAACCCAGATCTGGGTTCAAAGCTTAAGATCACAGTGCTGTCTCTGTGACTTTGCAGTTCAGAGCATGGCTCCTGTCCTTACTACCATCCTGAG
Organism: Aepyceros melampus; assembly: GCA_006408695.1. NCBI lineage: Eukaryota > Metazoa > Chordata > Mammalia > Artiodactyla > Bovidae > Aepyceros > Aepyceros melampus. Next base: position 407,668 of record SJXQ01000147.1, read on the forward strand.
GAAATCAGTATAGAGCTGCCTCCGGCAACGCTGGGTTGAGAGGAGGTTATTTCTGGCCACAAGAATGAGCCTTCTCTCATTCTCACCCTGAAAAATAGCCTCCTTCTCTCTTCTCCAAGCAGAACCACCAGGGATAATTGGGCTCATTAAGTTGATCAGACTCCTACTGCCTTACAATTTGAGGACACAGTTAGGAATGGAGCTATTGCACAATGAATATAGCAAAGAAGTCAGGCCCTGTTACTAATTCCCTTTTTAAAAAGATTAATGAAGGGAGAAATACAGATCTTTAAAGAAAGAATTCAAAAAGATGCTGAAAGTTGTGGGCTCCTACAAACCTAGTCTAGACATTTACTTCTTGCTTGGGGACTCTAACGGAGAAGGAAATGGCAACCCACTCTAATATTCTTGCCTGGAGAATCCCATGGACATAGGAACCTGGCAGGCTACAGTTCATGGGATTGCAAGAGTTGGACAAGACTTAACACTATCTTTTGTGGCTCTAAAAGGTACTGGAATAAAATCTATACATGCTTAATAGATTTCACTTAGACTTAAACTTACTGGACTTATCTAGATCAATTTCACTTTGACAAATCAAATCAGATGCTCTAGCCCGTGAACTGAGCAGATTTCGCTGGAAGCCAGTGAAGAATGTGGAGAGGAGGCCAGGGGTGGCTTTACTCCAGGGATTCTCATTCTGTAGAAGGTTGGCTGGCTCTTCATTTTGCTTGGTATTCATTTGGTAACAAAAGGGCAAGGCTCTGGGCTTTACCCAGCCACACTAGGTTTTTACTGTTGTCTTCAAAAGCAGTCATCACGAAAGAATCCTGCCCTTGCGAACACATGTATATACATGTCCCTGTCTGTATATCATGGAAAGTTGCTGTTGTGCTTTTGGGATCCAATCTTCCCTACATTTTTACCATTAGAAAAGTATTGACTTTTATGAAGTGATGAAACGTATGGTGGTTTTAGTAGCTAAGTCATGTTGGACTCTTTGAGACCCAAGGAGCCTACCAGGTTCGTCTGTCCATGGGATTTCCCAGGCAAGAATATTGAAGTAGGTTGCCATTTCCTCCTCCAAGGGATAGAACCTGGGTGTCCTGCACTGCAGGCACTCTCTTGCATTGCAGGCGGATATTCTTTACCAACAGAACCACCAGGAAACCCAATAGAATGTATACACACTTGTATTAGTTTTTTACTGCTGCTGTAACAAATTACCAAAACCAGAATAGCTCAGAAAAACACAGATTTACTCTTTTTTTAATGAATTAATTTATTTTAATTGGAGGCTAATTACTTTACAATATTGTAGTGGTTTTTGCCATACATCGACATGAATCAGCCATGGGTGTAAGTGGGTCAGATTTACTTTTTTACACCCCTGGAGTTTAGAAATCCAAAAGTGGATAGGCAGAACTGGGTTCCCACTGGAGGCTCTGAGGAGAACTCATTCTCTTCTCTTTCCTGTCTGAGATAGGCTGCCTGCATGCCTTGGTTCAGGGCCCCGCCTCCAGTTCAAAGTCAACAGCTTGACATTCACCCGCCTGCCCTCTTTTATAAGGAGTCTTGGGATTACATCGGTCCCACCTGAATAATCCAAGATAATCTTCCCATCTCGATTCTTTTTCTTTGGAATTTTTATTTTATTTTACTACTTTGGGCTGTGCTGGCTCTTCATTGCTGTGTGCAAGCTTTTTTCCTTCTAGTTGCAGCGAGTGGGGGCTGGTCTTCATAGTGGCATGCGGGCTTCTCATTGCAGTCGCTTCTTTGGTCTAGAGGCACAGGCTCTAGGTGAGCAGGCTTTAGCAGCTGTGGGCATGGGCTTATTTGCCCCAAGGCATATGGGATCTTCCCAGACCAAGGGTTAAACCCGTGTCCCCTCTTCTAGTGGGTGAATTCCTAAACCACTCGACCACCAGGGAAGTCCCTATCTCAATTCTTAATCATACCTACAAAGTTCCTTTCATCATGTAAGAGTGAGATATTCACAGGCTCTAATGGAGAAGGCAATGGCACCCCACTCCAGTACTCTTGCCTGGAAAAATCCCATGGACGGAGGAGTCTGGTAGGCCACAGTCCATGGGGTCGCTAAGAGTCCTAAGAGACTGAGCGACTTCACTTTCACGCATTGGAGAAGGAAATGGCAACCCACTCCAGTGTTCTTGCCTGGAGAATCCCAGGCAAGAGGGAGCCTGGTGGGTTACAGTCCTTGGGGTCTCAAAGAGTCAGACACGACTGAGCGACTAACACACACACACACGCAGATTAGTTCCCAGTGTTTTTTTGGGGAGGAGGGGGAAGTGTGTGTGTGTTGTTGCTATTGTTCTGTTTTACTCTCTGTGAAAACAAGAGATGGGTTATACAGTTGTGAACATCCAGCCAGCCAAGAGCTGAACCTGCATTTGTGTGTGTGTTCTCAGTTACTCAGTTGTGTCCAACTCTTTTGCAACCTCGTGAAATGTAGCCCACCAAGCTCCTCTGTCCATGAGATTTCCCAGGCAAGAATACTCGAGTGGGTTACTGTGTCATTCTCCGAGGATCTTGCTGACACAGGGATCGAACCCGCGTCTCCTAAACTGGCTGCTGCTGCTAAGTCACTTCAGTCGTGTCCGACTCTGTGTGACCCCATAGACAGCAGCCCACCAGGCTTCCCCGTCCCTGGGATTCTCCAGGCAAGAACACTGGAGTGGGTTGCCATTTCCCTTTCCAATGCATGAAAGTGAAAAGTGAAAGTGAAGTCGCTCCGTCGTGTCCGACTCTTAGCGACCCCATGGACTGCAGCCCACCAGGCTCCTCCGTCCATGGGATTTTCCAGGCAAGAGTACTGGAGTGGGGTGCCATTGCCTTCTCCTAAATTGGCAGGTGGATTCTTCCCCAGCCACATGGGAAGCCCAAGCCTGAACTTAGATAAGAGAAAGAAGAGCACAGCAGAGACAAGCTGTCTCATAGCTGCTCAAGCAGGGAAAGGCACCAATTGATTACTGCTTATTTTCATGCATTCCACAAGCACAGAGGTTCTTACCGGGCACTTTGTATGAGCTCGGCCCAATGGAAATGCAAAGAAAGATAAAAATAGGATTCTCCAAGGGCTTCCAGTAAAGTCAGAGCTGCAAGACATCTAGGAACCAGAGAACAGCCCTACAGTAAGGGAATTTTTTTTTTTAATGTTTCATTTTGAATGCAGAGTCTGGTTTTTATCATTTTTCATCCTGGCTGCAGCCAGGCAGAAGAGCTATAGCACCCTGAAGCAAGAGAAACATTCCCACCAGCATTTTGATGGTAGATATTCAAAAGCTGAACACATTCACACATTATATTCACCTTGAAACTGCAATAATGTTTTGGCTACTGGAACAGGGAGTCAAAACACATGAGAGTTACTGACCAAACATTTTCAAAAATACAGGTTTAAAAAGAGATAAACCATGCTTCTGCATGGCTGTACTCCAAGAAGGGCACACAAAGAGATACTTTTTTTAAAGATGCTATGCCCAAATGAACATCGGAGGTTTTTTTTTTCATTATTTATTTATTTATTTTTATTTTACTTTACAATATGTATTGGTTTTGCCATACATTGACATGAATCCGCCACGGGTGTACACGTGTTCCCAATCCTGAACCCCCCTCCCACCTCTCTCCCCGTATCATCTCTCTGGGTCATCCCAGTGCACCAGCCCCAAACATCCTGTATCCTGTATCAAACCTAGACTGGCAATTTGTTTCTTACTTGATAGTATACATGTTTCAATGCCATTCTCCCAAATCATCCCACCCTCTCCCTCTCCCACAGAATCCAAAAGTCTGTTCTATACATCTGTGTCTCTTTTGCCAAAAGAGATATTTTTTAACCACTGATGATTTTTTGTTGTTTGGGTTTTTTATTTTAAACAGGAAAAACGGTTTGTTCTTGGGAGCTGGTTTGATTTTATCTTCTTTAAAATATTTATTTATTTTTAATTGATTGATGATGGCTTTACAACACCGGTTTGATATCTGTCATACATCAGCATGAATTAGCCATAGGCGTACATATGTCCCTCCCCCTTGAACTTCCCTCCCACTTCCCACCCTTTCCCACCCCTCTAGGTTGTTACAGATCCCTGGTTTGAGTTCCATGAGTCATATAGCAAATTCCCACTGGCTGTCTGTTTTATATTCAGCACTGTATATGTTTCCACGCTGCTCTCTCCATTCCTCTCAACCTCTCCTTCCTCTCCCCAGCCCTTGTCCATAAGTCTGTTCTCTACATCTGCATCTCCATTGCTGCCCTGCAAATAGGCTCATCAGTACCATCTTTCTAGATTTCGTATGTGTATATATGTGTTAGTTGCTCAGTTGTGTCTGACTCTTTGCAACCTTGTGAAATGTAGCCCACCAGGCTCCTCAGTCCATGGGATTCTCCAGGCAAGAATACTGCAGTGGGTTGCCATGCCCTCCTTCAGGGCTAGATTCCATATATATGCATTAATATACAATGTTTGTTTTTCTCTTTCTGACTTAAACTTCACTCTGTATAATAGGCTCTAGGTTCATTTACCTCAGTTCATTTACCATTCAGTTCAGTCACTCAGTCGTGCCTACTCCTTGCAACCCCATGGACTGCAGCACGCCAGGCCTCTCTGTCCACCACCAACTCCCAGAGTTCACCCAAACGCATGTCCATTGAGCCGGTGATACCATCCATCCAACCATCTCATCCTCTGTCATCCCCTTCTCCTCCTGCCTTCAGTCTTTCCCAGCATCAGGGTCTTTTCCAATGAGTCAGTTCTTCACATCAGGTGGCCAAAGAATTGGAGTTTCAGCTTCAGCATCAGTCCTTCCAATGAATATTCAGGACTGATTTCCTTTAGGATGGATTGGTTGGATCTCCTTGCAGTCCAAGGGACTCTCAAGAGTCTTCTCCTACACCACAGTTCAAAAGCATCAATTCTTTGACACTCAGCTTTCTTTATAGTCCAACTCTCACATCCATACAAGACTACTGGAAAAACCATAGCTTTGACTAGACAGAACTTTGTTGGCAAAGTAATGTCTCTGGTTTTTAATATGCTGTCTAAGTTGGTCATAACTTTCCTTCCAAGGAGCAAGTGTTTTTTAATATCATGGCTGCAGTCACCATCTGCAGTGATATTTGGACCAAAAATATAGTCTGTCATAGTTTCCATTGTTTCCCCATCTATTTGCCATGAAGTGATGGGACCAGATGCCATGATCTTCATTTTCTGAATGTTGAGCTTTAAGTCAACTTTTTCACTCTCCTCTTTCACTTTCATCAAGAGGCTTTTTAGTTCCTCTTCACTTTCTGCCATAAGGGTGGTGTCATCTGCATATCTGAAGTTATTGATATTTCTCCTGGCAATTTTGATTCTAGCTTGTGCTTCATTCAGCCCAGCATTTCTCATGATGTATTCTGCATATAAGTCAAATAAGCAGGATGACAATATACAGCTTTGATGTACTCCTTTTCCTATTTAGAAGCAGTCTGTTGTTCCATGTCCAGTTCTAACTGTTGTTTCCTGACCTGCATACAAATTTCTCAAGAGGCAGGTCAGGTGGTCTGGTATTCCCATCTTTTGAAGAATTTTCCAGAGTTTGCCTTGGTCCACACAGTCAAAGGGTTTGGCATAGTCAATAAAGCAGAAGTAAATGTTTTTCTGGAACTCTCTTGCTTTTTTGATGATCCAACAGATGTTGGCAACTTGATTTCTGGTTCCTCTGCCTTTCTAAATCCAGCTTGAACATCTGGAAGTTCACAGTTCACGTACTGTTGAAGCCTGGCTTGGAGAATTTGAGCACTACTTTCCCAGCATGTGAGATGAGTGCCATTAGAACTGACTCAAATACATTGTTTTATGGCTGAGTAACATTTTATTTTATATATATATATATACCACAGCTTCTTTATCCATTCATCTGTCAGTGGACATAACTGATGGTTGTTTTTTTTTTAAGAATGATAATCTATGAAAAATCCTAAAAAGTCTAGTTGAGTTTTATGTCTTCCCACACTCCTGCTGCACATGGAATCTACAGAAACAGCAGCCAGAAGTCCAAGTCCACCTGAGCAGTGCTGTTCCCCCAGGCAGAGACCGTGGCTCAGCCACTGAAGAAGTCTCATTGTGGATCAGAATCATGTCAGGACCAGCCCCAGCCAGCTCACCCTGCAGGTGCTTCAACAACCCGAGAAGGTAAGAAGTGTACACTGCCTCATGGCGTACACTCTGTGTGTGAAAAGCAGTCTTACCATCACCTCTGCTTCAATATATGGCCATGAAAGAGAGAAAGTGGATGATACAATGATGAGAACAGCTAGAATTTATAAGAACCTACTGCATGCCAAGCAGTGGTCTAAGTATTGAACTACCCAAAAATTTTGTTCAGGTTTTCCATAATATCTTAAGGAAAAACCCAGTCAAAATTTTTGGCCAACCCAATACTTAGCACTTATTAGTCATTTAACCTTCTAGCATCTTACAAAGTAGAGCGTGTTATCTCTCCATTTCCTGATGCAGGACTGTATGACAGAAATGTGATTTGCCAAGTGAGTAAGTAGCCAAACTGGAATTTGAACCTAAACGGTGAAAGTCACACTCTCAACCACAACACTGGACCACCTTGCTTTCTAGCAAGGGTCCTGGGGCTGGGAGCAGGGCTTCAGTGTTTGGAACAGAGCGCCTCTTTAGACAGGCAACCCGAGCTGATGGAAAAGAACCAAAGAGTTGGAACCGTGCAGGCCAGGCTGGAATCCATCCTGGCAGTGAGCTCTTGTGGGCTTAGTAGGACTCACTGCAGAGTTCATGTTGTAGTCTGTCAGGTTACCATCATCTGGCTTGGAGAGACGTGTGGGCAAAGAGCCCCTGACCTCTGGTTGGAGTTCCAAAAGCTGGTCTCCAAGGGAAGAACCCGGCTATCATCCATGAAGAGTCCTGCTTTTGTTAGCTCTACTGATCCAAGAGCTTGAAGACTGCTTCCAATCCTTAAAAGCAAACTCAAAGCAAGTTACAGAAATCTGATACAAGAAAAGGGCCTCTTCTTCAGTGATCACAGACTGGGAACGTGTCCAGTTCGCTGGGGCCTGCTCCAGAAGTATTGCCAGAATATCACACGCTGCTCAGAAATCCCCAAGGGTGCTTATTATGGCTCATGAATTCCAATGACAAGCAGAAGAAAGGCTTTCTTAAAGTTTTTCAGATATCTGCTCTGTTGAGAACCAAGCAAATAAAACACATTGTTCATCTGTCAGAATTGTCAGTTTATTTCCCATCTCACCACTGTAGCATCAATATATTAATGTTTTCTTTTATAGAAGATGATTTGTGTGTGTGTATATATATATATACAATACATATATAATTACATATCGTGTATATTCCAGATCCGAGAAATAAAGACTGCCTTCTTACTCTATGATTTTAGGTAGATTTTTGCTACTGCAGTCTTATCTTTCATATGTGCATGCTAAGTCACTTCAGTAGGGTCCAACTCTGTGACCCTGAGGACTGTAGCCCCCAGGCGCCTCTGTGCATGGGATACCCCAGGCAAGAATCCTGGAGTGGGTTGCCATGCCCTCCTCCTGGGATCTTCCTGGCCCAGGGATTGAATCCCCCTCTCTTGTGTCTCTTGCACTGGCAGGCTGGTTCTTTACCACTCATCACCTGGGAAGCCTGTCACATTACATGGTTTTCAATAGTAGAAAAATGCAATGAAAAATCTGACACTATTATAGCCTAGAGTGATTATAACCAGAAAGCCACTTATATTTTCATGAAATTCAACCACTATAATGGACTCCAGTGGAAGTGCGTTGGACACCATCCTGAAAGACCTATGGTGCTGACACAGAGTCACAAGTCGTCATCAAACTTGCCTAGCGCACATTTATTTCTTTGTATTAGTACAAAATAAGTTGGGTTCTTGTTTGTTGGGTTTTTTAAGCAAACGAGCAGATCTCAGAACTAATTCTAAATTTCTTTGTAATTGATTCATAGTGAAAGTATTGATTCATTGGGGGAGTTTCTAGGTCATACATGCTTCTTTCATTATTAATAAAAGACTTCCAATCACATGTGTGCCTGTGTATTTCACTAATATGAAACATATGCAGTCACATTTTGAAAAACTATCTAGGACACATCAAATCATTCTTCTTTTGATCTCAGATGGTTATTCAGTGTGGTTATTTAGTCTAATTTGAAGAAAACCAAAACCTTGTGTAAATTACTGCCAAAATAGGAGAGAAAAAACCTGATTTTTAATTTTTATTAAAATTAAATTATTGCTATTATTGCTTTTATTTCATAGAGCCAAGAGTCTAAAAAATGCCATTTTAATTTAGGGTGTGGGGCATATATGTGTATGTGTGTTTTCACTAATATGAAAAACAGTGGCAACTAGGAGGGAAGGTGATGATACAGGTGAGACTTGGTCTTCAACCTCAAACCAGTCAGAAGTCTACGGGTAGAGTATGTACAACATTTATGCTTGCGTTTTTCTCATTGGAAAGAATCGGACATGGGCGGGAAGGATTGTAACCATGACTAATGTCCTGAGAAATTTTGTGCCAGGTTGGATTCCTGGAGACTGGCTCTGACTGTTAGTGACCTTTGTGTTCTGATAATAATGTTTGAAAACTAAATATTTGACATACAAAAAAATACCTGGCCATCTCCTAGGACTGGTGTGAAAGCACCTTAGAAAATCAGGCACTCAACTTCCCAACAGAAGAAAGAGATGGGAGAAGCCTCTGCTCCTTCAAGGTATTTTCTTCCCTCTCTTTTTCTTCATGAGTGCACTCTAGCCACTCACGTGCTGTACATGAGGCCTCCTTCTGGTGGGTTGTAACCCACGTCTGTGCGGACAGGCAGCCAGCTCTTTACAAAGATCACCCCTGCCTTAGAGAGCCCAGGTGAAACTGCTGAGCCGTGCCAGGGACTAGGAGCAACTAGGTCACACTCTTCCTTTATCCTGCTTGGAGGAATAGAGAGAATCACTAAGCCGCCATATTGTAAGAGTACTCAATCTCTCGTGCCATTTAATGGAATGCTTTTTTCTACAAATTCCATTAATGGCTCCCAGAAATAGAACTGTACTACCCTGAATAATACACATATTATAAGATATACACCCAGTGCACAAGATGCTTGCAATCCTGTTGAGGCTGAAATATTTATGTTGAAATTCAAACCAAGCTATGACTAAACTCCAAGAGATAGTATGTTGAGAACCATTAATGTCTAGTTGGTAACTGAAGTCACACAGGACACCACTGATGTTCGCTGGGAGGATGTTCACGCTCCAGCTCTGCTGACCTACCTCCAGTCCCTCACACAGCCAACCTCACCCACGCCCCCAGATCTTTGCAGATACCTTTCCCCCAAATCTGGCTACTGCTAGACTTCATTTCCCTTGGAAAACCTTTCCTTGCTCCTTTAATGTGTTCCTAATTGCACCCCCTGCCCCGAATTTCCCCTTTCATATCACATTGTGCTATAATTGTTTATTAAATGATCTCCCTGATTAGACAACAGCATTGCAGACTAGAAAATACACACAGAGCGTAAGGATAAACTAACCATAGTCCTAACTCTGCATCTTGTTGGCTATGTAATGGTTGGATGAAGTTCTTAGCCTAGAATCTCTAAGCATCCATTTCCTCAGGAATAATAATTGTACTTACTCTAGGTAGTTGTGTCAGCTGATAGAGTGCATGGAAACACTAGTATGAGCCTGGAAAGGGATCCAGAAATGCCAAAGATGTAGAAAGTGTTACACTATTTGTATTCTGCATTGTCTTTTTATTTAAGACTTTATAAAGGCTTTCATTCATTTATTCATTCATTATTATGCAATGCAATGGTATAAACCCATTCCTTGTTGGATTTCCAGAGTTATGATAAAGTTTGCATATACTATACATTCCAGTGTTCATTGAATGAGTTACTGAAGAATGAAAGTTCTATCGGTGAGACTTGAGCAGACCCGGGAACACGGCCCATCTCACTGCTTCACTAATTCTGTATTCCTGAAGCTCTTCCATTGTAGAAATCAATGTGTGTATCTGTTTATCTGTGTGTGCATTTATGTGTGTATGTGAACATTCATGGATAACATCTAACTCTGGTCAAGCTCTACTCAGGAAATAGTCCATACCTTAAATATCAACAAAGTAATAACTATTTTTTACAAAATACAGCCTAAATCCTTATACGACTTCAAACTTAGGTCCATTTGTCAAAGGCCACAATTCTGGAAAAAACGCCATACAATGGAGACCATAACCCATGGTTTTTCTGCCTCACAGCACATCTGAAAATCACCTTCCTATGTTCCTCTTATGCCTGTGCTCCCACTTCCCAGTTTGTATCTTGTTCTATTATTTATGAGCCTGAACTATAAATACTTTGAAACTGGAAGATTTCGTCAGTTGGGTACAATTTAAGTGGCTTTTCAGTACTATATACTTACAACATCTTGTAAATATTTAGAATTATCATGATAATGGCTCTGCTGACTCACAATAAGTTCTGTATTTTGTGTAGGGATGATTGCCAAATTGATAATCTAGAAAATTGGAAAATCCCGTCAAACTTCATGACCTGTTGGTCCCCAAAGAGTATCTTTCTAATTACTGGAAGAGCCTGAGCACTGAACTTAGCTGTCTTGGAAGTTGACCTGAAAAGATAAACATCCCAAAATTTACCTCTTTGGAAAAGATAAGTAAAAGAAATATTTTCCACTGAAGACTGTGTTCATTGAACTGTATCTTAAAAGCCAAATAGTTCTCAGGAAGTGTATAAAAAAAAAATCACAGAAATGCGAAGTGCCCACCATGCTTGGGAATGGGGTTCCAGACGAGGATGGAGAAACAGTGAGTGAGAACACCAGGAAATGATGCTTCACGTGTGCAATCATAGTGCTCAAGAATGAGCCTTGACTGCTATAGAGGAAGCTTGGATTTCATGCCAGAGGGTAATGGCTCTCCACTGTGTTCCCTGGACCAGCGGCATTACTATCACCTGGGAACCTGAAAAATGCCACTTATTACATATATACATACAAGTGATTCACTTGGCTGTACAGCAGAAACTGACACAGCAGTCAGTATAAAGCAACTGCACTTCAATTAAAAAAGGGTTTTTTAAAGAAAGGTAAGAAAAAAAATCCAGAGAGTTCCAGAAAAATGTCTATTTCTGCTTTATTGACTATGCCAAAGCCTTTGACTGTGTGGATCACAATAAACTGTGGAAAATTCTGAAAGAGATGGGAATACCAGACCACCTGACCTGCCTCTTGAGAAACCTATATGCAGGTCAGGAAGCAACAGTTAGAACTGGACATGGAACAGACTGCTTCCAAATAGGAAAAGGAGTACGTCAAGGCTGTATATTGTCACCCTGCTTATTTAACTTATATGTAGAGTACATCATGAGAATGCTGGGCTGGATGAAGCACAAGCTGAAATGAAGATTACCAGGAGAAATATCAATAACCTCAGATATGCAGATGATACCACCCTTATGGCAGAAAGTGAAGAGGAACTAAAATGCCTCTTGATGAAAGTGAAAGAGGAGAGTGAAAAAGTTGGCTTAAAACTCAACATTCAGAAAATGAAGATCATGGCATCTGGTCCCATCACTTCATGGCAAATAGATGGGGAAACAAGGGGAACAGTGTCAGACTTTATTTTGGGGGGCTCCAAAATCACTGCAGATGATGATTGCAGCTATGAAATTAAAAGATGCTTACTCCTTGGAAGGAAAGTTATGACCAACCTAGACAGCATATTCAAAAGCAGAGACATTACTTTGCCAACAAAGGTCCGTGTAGTCAAGGCTATGGTTTTTCCAGTGGTCATGGATGGATGTGAGACTTGGACTGTGAAGAAAGCTGAGCACCAAAGAATTGATGCTTTTGAACTGTGGTGTTGGAGAAGACTCTTGAGAGTCCCTTGGACTGCAAGGAGATCCAATCAGTCCATCCTAAAGGAGATCAGCCCTGGGTGCTCATTGGAAGGACTGATGCTGAAGTTGAAACTCCAATACTTTGGCCACCTCATGGGAAGAGTTGACTCATTGGAAAAGACCCTGATGCTGGGAGGGATTGGGGGCAGGAGGAGAAGGGGACAATAGAGGATGAGATGGTTGGATGGTATCACCGTCTCAATGCACATGCGTTTGGGTGAACTCTGGGAGTTGGTGATGGACAGGGAGGCCTGGTGTGCTGGGATTCATGGGGTCACAGAGTCAGACACGACTGAGCGACTGAACTGAACTGAAGTGAAGAAAAAAAATGCAACTTCTACACACAGATGGCCAAGAGACACAGCATCACTAAAGATGTTGAAAAGATGCTCAATATCACTAATTATTAGAGAAATGCAAATCAATAAGCACTGGGATGTATGTACCCTCTTGAAACATGTTTTTCTGTGGCTATATGTCCAGGAGTGGGATGCTAGACCATGTGGTAGCTCTGTGTTTAGTTTTTTAAGCAACCTCCATGCTCTTCTCAGTAGTGGCTGTACCAATTTACATTCAATGAAATATCACCTCACCCTGGTCAGAATAGCCATCATCAAAATATCTACAAGTAATAAATGCTGGAGAGGTGTGGAGAAAAGGGAATCTTCCTATACCGTTGGTGGGAATGTAAATTGGTATAGCCACCACTGAGAACAGTACGGAGGTTGCTTAAAAAACTAAAAACAGAACTACCACTTGATCTAGCAATCCCACTACTGAGCATGTATCCACAGAAAAATGTTTCAAAAGGGTACATATACCCCAATGTGCATTGCTGCACTGTTTACAGTAGTCAAGACACATGCTCAGTCACTTCCGTCAGGTCCGACTCTCTGCGACCCCATGGACCGTGGCCCGCCAGGCTCCTCTGTCCATGGGATTCTCCAGGCAATAAAACTGGAGTGGGGTGCCATTTCCTTCTCCAGTGATAAAGTATGAAGTGAAGTGACTGAAGTGAAGTCGGCCAGTCATGTCCGACTCTTTGTAGCCCCATGGACTGGAGCCCACCAGGCTCCTCTGTCCATGGGAGTTTCCAGGCAAGAGTACTGGAGTGGGCTGCCATTGCCTTCTCCAGTCAAGACATGAAGCAATCTAAATGTCCATAGACAGATGAGTGAGTAAAGAACATGAGGTATATGCATACAATGGACTATTGTGCAAATGTGTATTAGTTGCTCAGTTGTGTCCAACTCTTTGAAAGCCTTTGGACCGTAGCCTGCCAGGCTCCTCTGTACATGGAATTTTCCAGGCAAGAATACTGGATTGGGTTGCCTATCCCTTCTCCAGGGGAACTTCCTGACCCAGGGTTAGAACCCGGGTCTCCAACATTGCAGGCAGATTCTTTACCATCTGAGCCACCAGGAAAGCATACACAACAAGAGTATAACTCAGCCATTAAAAAGAATGAAATAGTGCTATTTGCAACAACATGGATGGATTATCAAACTGAGTGAGCAAGTCAAAGACAATTATCATATGATAGTGCTTATATATGGAATCCGAGAAAAAGGAAACGATACAAAGGAACTTACTTAGAAAACAGAGGCAGGCTCAGAGGCAGTGTTAGAGAATGAACTTATGGTTACCAAGGGGAAGAGTCAGGAGCAAGGATAGACTTGGAGTTTGCGATTGACATGTACACACTGCTATATTTAAAAGAGATAACTAAGAAGGGCATACTGTAAAAAAAAAATAAATATTTTTTTAAAAAATGAAACTTCTCCAGCCCCAACCCAGACTTACTGAATAAGAAACTCAAGGGCTGGGGCATAGTTACCTGTGTTTTAACGAACCCTCCACCAGGGAACTCTGATGCTCCCTGAGTGTGAGAACCGCTGCCATAGGGAATGATATAATCAGATCTGGGTATGCTGGTAATGACGTGGAAAATGGACAAGAGGGGAAGGAACTGAAGGTGTGGAGACCTGGGAAAGAATAGCCAAAGTATTGGATCATTAGGGAGTTTTGTATTTTATCTATGTTTTAGCAAGTCTAAGATATCAATTATTAGTCACACCATTATTTTATTTATCTCAAGAAAGAAAAATGTCTGCCAATTTAATGTTAACACAGTGTCTCTTATCATTTGAAATTTTTGTTTTATATTTATTGAAAGGGTTCCTTTAGATTTATCCTGACAGATTTTTACTGTACATCACCCATGGGCATACATGGAAAGGAAAATAAAAGCAAAATAATTTATTTATGGTATTCCTAGCACTTTTTCGTAATGTCTGCCTCTTCTGGAATATTTTTCCACTCAAGAGCCATCTGGAGGTTTAATGATGCTTAATTTCTTTTAAGAATACTCCACTACTAGCGACTTCTTTGGTGGACTTGTTTGGTTAAGACTTCATCTTCCAATGCAGGGAGATGGAGGTTGATCCCAGGTCAAGGACCTAAAGATCTCACATGACTCATGGCCATAAAACAAAGCAGAAACAATATTGTAACAAATTCAATAAATATTTTAAAATGGTCCATATCAAAAAACTCTTTAAAAGCACTCCAGTATTGTCTCTTGGAGAAGGAAATGGCAGCCCACTCCAGTGTTCTTGCCTGGAGAATCCCAGGGACAGAGGAGCCTGGTGGGCTGCCGTGTATGGGGTCGCACGGAGTCGGACATGACTGAAGCGACTTAGCAGCAGCAACAGCAGTATTGTCTCTGGGGTGTCAAGCAACTGAGGCCCATTCTGCAAGTTTAGGTATAGGTGGCAGGCTGTGGTATCTACCTCATGACTACTGCTCAGCCAACAGAAACTCAAAGATGCGTCCTGACTTGGGAAATGTTAACGATTGGGAAGTAACATCACTGACTCAAAGGACATGAGTTTGAGCAAACTCCAGAAGACTGTAAAGGACAGAGGAACCTGGCACGCTGTAATCCATGGGTTGCAAAGAGTTGGACACGACTGGGGGTGATGGGCATCTTAAAATTGGTAAATTCCCAGTGAAAGCTAATCCATGCCTTAAAGGGCAGAAATAGGAGTGAGACGAAAGGGAAGGCAGAGACCAGTGACATTTCATGGGTGGATTCTAAAGCCTATGTGGCCAATTAGATATTGGGGGAGAGGAAGGCAGATGACTCTTCAGTTCTAATCTGAGTAACTGGGTGGCATGCCCTTAAGAGAAACAAGAAATTCAAGAGAAGGAGTAGATTTTACAGCAGAAGGGAAGAAGTAGGTAAGAGTAAAATGAGTTTAGTTCCAAACTTTTTTGAGTTTGAAGATCTTGAGGGATAGCCAGGTAGAGATGAGGATGTACCTGCGAATACAAATTTATAAACTCAAGCACTGGGGGTTCATGGTGAAATATACATAATTTTTAATCAGTAGCATTTAAATGGTAGTTGAAACCAGGGGGTTGAGAACTCTTTCAAGGTTGACTATATAGACAACTTGAAGCGAATTGCTAGCAGAACAACAAAAAAAAAAATTGAAGAATTGGATAGAAATAAGAAGGAGCATTCAGACAGATAAAAACTTGTTAGATGATGTTACATATTTTGGGAGCTCCTCGATGACAAAGCTGTCTTCTTTCTAGTCTGAGTTACCAGGGTTTTGCTTAAGCCAGTAATGAAAAAGGTGGCTCAAAGGCCTAAAAGGTAAACATTTTTAGGGAGGAATTGGCCAGTAATACCAAATGTGACAGTCGATCCTTTTAGATCAAAGGGCTGCTAAATTTAGTGAATCTAGTTTCATTCCCAGCATTATCACCTCATTTTACAACTAAAGAAAGAAACAAGAACAGACATGCCCAAGGGCAAAAGTTGGCTGGTAGGTAAGCAAAAGCAGGACACTTGTCTCTTCACTCTTGTCCTGGAGCTATTTCTTCTACACTGAGCTTTTCCTCTCAAAGAGGGATTATGCCCACTGCTGATAAACCTCTGGATTCAAGCAACGTCAGTGAAGTGAAAGTCACTCAGTTGTGTCCAACTCTTTGTGACCCCATAGACTATACTATGGTATATTATAGTATATATATACTATATTATAAACCCCCCTGGAATTTTCCAGGCCAGAATACTGGAGTGGATAGCCATTCCTTTCTCCAGGGGTTCTTCCCAATCCAGGGATTGAATCCAGGTCTCCTGCACTGCAGGCAGATTCTTTACCATCTGAGCCACCAGGGACCTCAGAGAGGCTCAAATACATCCATGATTATCAGATAAATGTAAATCAAAACTGTCATGCGATATCACCTCACTCTGGCCAGAATGGCCATCATCTAAAAGTCTACAAATAACAAATACTGGAGAGAATTTGGAGAAAAAGGAATTTCCTCTGCTACTGGTGGGAATGTAAATCGGTGCAGTCACTATGGGAAATAGTATGGAGGTGCCTTAAAAAACTAAACATAGACCTACCATATGATCCAGCAATCTTACTCCTGGGCGTATGTCCAGAGAAAAACGCTAATTCAAAAAGATACATACACCCCTGTGCTCATAGCAGCATTGATTACAATATTCAAGATATGGAAGCCACCTAAACGTCTAGTGACAGGTTAATGGATAAAGAGATGTGGAATACTACTCAGCCATTAAAAAGAATGAAATAATGCCATTTGCAGCAACATGGAGAAACCTAGAGATTGTCATAATAAGTGAAGGAGGTCAGATAGAGACAAATGACATGATATCATTTGTATGTGGACTCTAAAAAAAAAAGACACAGATGAACTTATTCACAAAACAAATAAACTCAAACACAGAAAACAAACTTATGGTTACCACAGGGGAAAGGAGTGGCAGAGAATTAAATTAGGAGGTTGGGATTCACATGTACATACTTCTATATATCAAACAATCAATATGGACCTACAGTGTAGCACAGGGAACCACACTCAATATTCTGAAATATTTTATAACAGAGAAGAGTCTGAAAAGGAATATATATACATGTATGTATGTATAGGGGCTTCCCAGGTGGCACAAGTGGTAAAGAAGCCGCTCACCAATGCAGGAGACATAAGAGACTCGGGTTCAATTCCCAGGTGGGGAAAATCTCATGGTGGAGGGCACAGCAACTCACTCCAGGATTCTCCAGCTGAAGAATCCCATGGACAGAGGAGCCTGGTGGGTTATGGTCCATGGGGTCACAGAAAGAGCTGGACACGACTGAAGCGACTTAGCAAGTGCACCCATATATGGAAAACTGGATCACTGCACTGTCCATCTGAAACTCATGTGACATTGTAAATCAGGTATACTTGAATTAAAAAAAAAAAATCCATCCATTAGAGTGAGCTCTGCTAACACAGCCACCTCACCCCACAGAGCAGAAGAGAGCTATAGAGAACAGCAAAGTGTCTGGGGTCAGACAGGCACTCCAGGTCTTGCTCTAACAACTGGACATTGTGTGTAGAGCCCTCCACAAAAGAAAAAATGCAGATGACTTGAATCTCTGGGTCACAACTTGAGCCAGAATTTTCTGTAACTCTTGCTACATGTAATGGGATGGGAAGAGACACTGCAAGCAGGTCGAACTAAAACAGAACACGCTTCTCTGCTGTGATATTGGGTCTTTAAATGGGAAACTCTTCCAGATTTTATATGTTGCTGTTGCTGTTGCTGTTCAGTCGCTCAGTCATGCCTGACTCTTTGTGACACCCTGGGCTGTAGCACGCCAGGCTTCCCTGTCCTTCACCATTTCCCAGAGCTTGCTCAAACTCATGTAGATAAGCAAAATTTGAATTCAGTAAAGTCAAAACAAACCGACATCATTCTCTTGAAAAATAATTAAGTTGTACTCATTGTTGCTGTTTAGCTGCTAAGCTGTGCCCAACTTCTTATTGCAACATGTCAGGTTTCTCTGTCTTTCATCATCTCCTGGAGTTTGCTCAAACTCATGTCCATTGAGTCAGGCGAAACATGGTTCACTGAAGAAGAGAATGGCAAATCATTGCAGTATTCTTGATTGAGAGCCCCATGGAAAGTATAAAAAGGAAAAAAAAAGTTACAGTACTTTTCTTGCAGCTGATGACATCCTGAAAAAACAAATTTTTTTTCTCAAGAACAGTGATTCTCAAGGACCAGAGAGCTCAGAAATGACCCTGAGAGGGTCCCTCCTTCAAAGATTCTGGTGTAGCTTAAATGGGCTCAGCCATTGAAGTTCAAAAGTCTCTGAAAATGTATTCCAGGAGACACAGTGAACATAACATTTCCCACATTTCTAAACTCAAAGCTTTCAGAGATCAGGTTCCTCGGCTCATGCCCTCTGTGTGATCCTTGCGGGGCTCTAGGATCTGTAGGATGAGACATTTGCGGTCACAGCCCTTGTGGCTTCAGCGTTTTCATCAACAGAGACGTGTACAAGAGGCACAGAGGTTTCCAGAAGCCCCCATCTGGCAGAGATGACTAATGGGGCTTTCCCACTGACATCCTAGCAAAGGTGCCAAAAATATATTTGTTCCAGATCGCAGCCTTCATAGAGCAGTTCCTCCCAAGACATTACCCTAACAGATGACCTGGCTTCCTTTTACAGCCTATGTGCCGCCCACCTGAGTAACCTTCCTCCCCAGACTGGGGGGCACAGAAATGCATATCTGGCCTGCATCTCAGACTAAATCCTTCCCAGCAAATGCCAGCCTTGCTGGGGAGAAGTCGTTTTTCTTCCACTAGGCCGCCTGCAATTTTCACTCACTTTTATATCCAATGGCCAAAAAAAAAAAGTGAAAAGCAGCTGGGATCTAGCTAAAATTGCAATCAAAGGAGCACCAAGTGGGTATGAAAGCAAATGCAAACTTGTGAAGTCATTATTGGCTGATTGCTATTGGTCGATGGCAGAAAAATCATCAAAGACTTTTGTATAAAGTGTGTGCGTACTTAGTCACTTCAGTCAAGTCCGACTCTTTGCAACCCCGTGGACCAGAGCCCACCGGAACCCTCTGTCTGTGGGTTTTTCCCAGCCAAACTACTGGAATGTGTTGTTATGCCCTCCTCCAGGGGATCTTCCTGACCCAGTGATCAAACCCGCGGCTCCTGCATCTCCTTGCACTGCAGGTGGACTTCTCACCGCTGAACCACCAGGAAAGACCGCAAAGTAGAAGGAAGAAATGGAGTGATGGGTGATTTCTTCACTGATAAGCCCTATCCAGTCGGAGCTTGTAAAAACAAGTTGGGCTAAGAAATACAGGATAAATTTACTCAGAGACCACTCTCACACAGACAGGCAAGATCTCAAACTAGGGATAAGACCCATGATATCATTGATATAGCCATAGTAAGAAGTAGGTATCAGGAGCAGGAAAAATTGCTATTAGTGAGTTTGGGAAAGTCATGCAATATCTCTGGGCTTCAGTTTACTCATAAATAAAATAAGGAAGTTAATTTACATAATCCCTACGGTCCCCTTCATCTCTGAAATTCTGCATCTATAACAAGGACCTTTGGCTATTGACAAGTTTACCCGAGACATTAAGCATGGTGAGGTGGATTTTAGAGTATCAAAATAATTAATCTTTCGACAAAGACAGGAACTCAGATAAATATGTAGCAGCAAGAACAGATTAAAGCATTGTAAGGATATCAGAGCTGCCAAGCTGGTCCTGGAATACCAGATCCAGTGAATCCACCTCTCCAAGATGCCAAATTATTTTCTAAACAGCGTCTCAGGGAAGAGAAGCCCTGCTGGTTATTCAAAAGTCTGATAAATGAACAAAATGAAATAAGCTATTTTATTACCAGAGGCCTCAGAGCCTTTCCTGCACTATCCAATAGAAAAAAGTGTGAAAGTGTCAGTCATTTAGTTGTGCCTGACTCTTTGCAACCTCAGGGACTGTAGCCTGCCAGGCTTCTCTGTCCATGGGGTTCTCCAGGCAAGAATACTAGAGTGAGTTGTCATTCCCTTCTCCAAGGGATCTTCCCGACCCAGGGATGGAACCCGAGTCTCCTTCACTGGCAGGCAGATTCTTTACCACTGAGCAACCAAGGAAGCCCTTATCCCATAGAACGTTTCTGCAGGGATGGAAAGGCTCCATATGTGCACTTGCCAACACTGTGGCCACCAGCCACACGTGGCTCTTCAGCACTGGAAATGTAGCTAGCGCCACTGAAGAACTGGTTTTTGGTTTTGCTTTGTTTATTTTTTAAAGGTTTATTTTTTTAATGTGGACCATTTTTAAAGTCTTCCTAAAGTTTGTTACAATATTGTTTCTGTCTAATGTTTTGGTTTTTTGACCGTAAGGCGTGTTTGATCTTAGCTCTTCAACCAGGGATCGATCTCATAACCCCCTGCAGTGGAATGTGAAGTCTTAACCACTGGACCACCAGGAGAGTCCCAGGAACTCTTTTTAATTTGATTAAATATTAATAAATATTCATTTCCAGATAAATAGCCATATGGCACTACTAATCCATGTAGAACTGATACTGTATGCATTAACAAGGATAGCCTAAAAGGGACATAATGCATGGATCGTTTCCCAAACTTGTAGGGCCATAGCACTGTGTTTTTAAAGGACTGAAATACCTAGCAAAATCATTTAGGAAGGATTAGGCTTTGAGCCATTGCTGAGTGGAGTGGTTGAAGCCCCAGGAGACCATTCTAGCTTGGACATACTAACCTAGCCATCAAGGGCATCCATCATCACTCTGTGATATGAACCGGCTACGTATTTTAACATCACGTCACAATTCAATCACATCAAAATTTCCCAAGTCCTGAAAGACACCCTTTGCCTCCCATTGCAGGTCCAGTCTGCAGAATTCCACCTAAGCTGCTCCTTTCCACCAAGCCTAAAACAATGTCAGTCTATTGCTTCTGGGCTGTCCCAGGCACTCTTGCCTACACCAGGATAACATCATTATCTCAACAGTCATTGAGATAGCAGCATTCGATTTTATAGGTGAGAAATGTGAGGCTCAGACAGATGAAGGGAGTTAGTTGCTCAAGGTCACGTATTTGGTTAACAATACTTGACTTCCATCTCTGCGTGTGTCCTGTAAAGCATTCTAATCAAATTTTTTATATTTATTTATCTGCCTGAGCTGGGTCTTAGTTGCAGCATGTGAGATCTAGTTCCCTGACCAGGGAATGAACCTGGGCCCCTGCATTGAAAGCACAAAGTCTTAGCCACCGGACCATCAGGAAAGTTCCCCCTAACAATATTTCGAGTTGAATCTTTCCTCCAAATGTCTAGGACCCATAAAAAAAAAAAATTGAATTAATACAATCTTAAAATACCAAAAATTTATACTTTTCTGAGTAGAACTGTTTGTTTTACAAGGTTTGCTCATGTTCTTTCTTGTGAATTATGATAAATGCAAGGAAAGTTTAACAATCATGGAATGAAAGAATCCAATATGATTTTACAAATGTGTATAAATCCTTTCCTCAAAGAAACCCTCCCTTGGACCTGGAATAATCATATGCCTCTCAGTTGAAAATCCATATTGGTGTGTAAATAAGCAGCTACAAATTTCACTCACTCAATTATTTATCCTTTTCTGAGTATGCAATCAATTTGGTGTTTCTAAGGGTCATTTATTTGGACCACAATCACACATACAACTGCTCATTTTTGCATCTAATTCAGGCTTGGTTCC
This sequence comes from Aepyceros melampus, assembly GCA_006408695.1. Taxonomy (NCBI): domain Eukaryota; kingdom Metazoa; phylum Chordata; class Mammalia; order Artiodactyla; family Bovidae; genus Aepyceros; species Aepyceros melampus. Next base: position 429,247 of record SJXQ01000147.1, read on the forward strand.
TCCAGTGGCTGCCTGTGGGCCAAAGTCCTTGAATCAATTTGTCATCACATCAGATGTGAGTGCATTTGACTGTGACCTACACATTTTAGAAATCAAGTTTTTTCAACAAGGTATTGTTTCTTGAAACATCATTTGGCCTTGCGGGAAACTGACTGGAAACTGGAGTTACTCTCTGACTCAGAGTTCCAAATCCAGGCATTGCCCAAAGTAGCCAAGGCAGTCCCTGAAGCCTGTCAGTGAGGTGATGCTCTGCAAATTACACAGGGCTGGCCAGCTACTAATGAACTCACTGTACTCAATCTGGCCCTTTAGATTAGAATATAATCACTCTCAATCAAATACACGGCAGTCATCACTTTATCTGAAATAAATCTGTATACACTTAATGTTATTGTTGTTTCATCACTAAATGTGTCCAACTCTTTGTGACCCCATGGACTGCAGCATGCCAGGACCCTCTGCCTGTCACTATCTCCTGAAGTTTGTTCAAACTCATGTCCATTGAGTTGGTGATACTATCCAACCATCTCTTCCCCTGTCACTGCCTTCTCCTTCTTCCCTCAATCCTTCCCAGCATCAGGGTCTTTTCCAATGAGTCCATTCTTCCCAGCCTGTGGCCAAAGTAATGGAGTTTCAGCTTCAGCATCACTTCTTCCAATGAATATTCAAGGTTTATTTCCTGTAGGATTGACTTGTTTGATCTCCTCGATTTCCAAGGGATTCTCAAATGTCTTCTCCAGCACCACAATTTGAAAGCATCAATTCTTCAGCTTAAGTAATAGCAAACTTTATTATGACATGCACTGGAAAAAATGTATACCACAGTTCAGTGTTCATTACAATATTGCATGCAATTATGCCATGCTTGGTCATCTCAATGGTCATGAGAAACCTAAAGGAAAGGAAGGGGTGGGGAGTAAACGCAATGAATGCAGAACAGAGGGTCAGCTAGAGGAAGATAAAAAACGGTTCAGAGGTTAAATCTGGGTCATCAGGAGGAAACCTTGTACAAAGTGACCAGCCACATGAGAGCCTAGGGAATCTTGGAGATGATTAAAGAGATGATTAAGTGACCAAACTCTCAAGGGCACAGGGGTGGATACAGGAGGGTTGTGAGGAAGGACAAGGCTGATTAAGGAGGGTTGAGTGGGAAGAGGGGAACAAGCAGGTCTGTGCACAAATCCATCCAGCTGCAAAAGCTCAGGGGGACTATGGAAACTGGGGATTCACCGCCAAATCCTACCACTTGGGACACTTGTTAATATCACAATGCCCCATCCCGCTCCAAAGATTGGGAATCTGTGTTTTTAACAAACACCCCCAGGTAATTCTCATGACAGATGAGTTTGGGAAGCACAGCCTGTGAAGAAGGGCATTAATGGAAGGCTATTAGCCTTGAATTTGAATACTGACCCCTCCATCCACCAGCCCTGTGAACTTGGGAAAGACTCTCTTTCCTTGACTCTCTGAGCCTTGGTTTTCTCATCCACAAAAATAAAAATGTATTTATGCCCAGTAGCACTCCTCCACATTAGGTACTATTATCATCATGCACAAGACAGGAGTGATTAAGAACTTTGTGATTAAGTACTTTGTCCCAAACCACACTGCTGGTAAATGGCAGTGGGTGAGTGAATTCACTCAGCTGTGTCCAACTCTTTGCAACCCTATGGGCTATAGCCTGCCAGACTCTTCAGTCCATGGGATTTTCCAGGCAAGAATACTGGAGTGGGTTGGCATTCCTTCTCCAGGGGATCTTCCAGACCCGGAGACAGAACACAGGTCTCCTGCATTACCACCAGACTCTTTACCATCTGAAAGTGAAAGTGAAGTCGTGTCCGACTTTGAGACCCTATGGGTGGTAGCCTACCAGGCTCCGCTGTCCGTGGGATTTTCCAGGCAAGAATACTGGAGTGGGCTGCCATTTCCTCCTCCAGGGGATCTTCCCAACCCAGGGATCAAACCCAGGTCCCCTGCATGGCAGACAGACGCTTTACCATCTGAGCCACCAGGGAATGGCAGAGCTGATATCAAGCCAGAAGCCACAGGAGGTACAGTAGACCCACAATGCTGCGACTGAAGATCATTTGTGCAACAGTTAAGACCTGGTGCAGCCAAATAAATAAAATTATAAAAACATAAATGAACCAGAAGCCACCTGCTCCAGGCGTCACACTCTTAAGCCCACCCATGTTCTGCCTCTAATCTGCCTCTCCTCCCAGAAAAGAGCACTGAGGACCACAGAGGGCAGACCAGGCAATTTACATGAATTCTTATTCACATCAGATGATAACTTGATGTTCCCACTTACATAAGTTACCCTGTAAATAAGCACAGTTCACTCAAATTAATTTTGAATCAAGCTTTTCTTCCCCAAGATTAATATTAATAATTTATAGGAATCAAGCCATGACTCCACCTGGGAGATGGCTCAGGCATATTAATAACAAACTTCACAGCTAATAATGATACCACAGGTGGTAGAAATGAATATTCAACTAGGTGCCGAGTACTTCCCCCACACCCATTACCTACACTGTGTGTCTAGGTGTAGGTCTGAGCTAACAGAATTCACCATGTGAGAACACCTGCCCCAAGTGGGTTCACCTCTACCCTGCTTTACAGATTCTCCTCAATGTATTCCTTGGCAGGAAATTTGCATTCTCTCCAAAATCAAGTCTTAGGAATTCATTTCTGAAGACTCTGCGGCATATATCAAAATGAAGATCTAATCACTAGTTGTTCCAACAATGCATTTTTATTTTACCAGGATGTGTGAAGTGACTGTTTCTCATTTGTCATCACGTGCTGCACTCTAGGTTGGAAGGAAGATGCATCCTGAAAGATAGGACTTGACACCAGAAACTAATTCTGAACTTTCTGTTTAAAGACCATATATGTATATATATTGCAGAAGACAGAGTCTATTGGGGGCTGTTTTTTACAATTCCTACTCAAAATTCTGAGCCTTTGACTGTGTGGATCACAACAAACTGTGGAAAATTCTGAAAGAGATGGGAATAACAGACCACCTGACCGGCCTCTTGAGAAACCTGTATGCAGGTCAGAAAGCAACAGTTAGAACTGGACACGGAACAGACCAGTTCCAAACAGGAAAAGGAGTACATCAAGGCTGTATATTGTCACCTGTTTATTGAAGTTATATGCAGAGTACATCATGAGAAACGCTGGACTGGAAGAAACACAAGCTGGAATCAAGATCGCTGGGAGAAATATCAATAAGCTCAAGTATGCAGATGACACCACCCTTATGGCAGAAAGTGAAGAGGAACTAAAGAGCCTCTCGATGAGAGTGAAAGAGGAGAGTGAAAAAGTTGGCTTAAAGCTCAACATTCCGAAAACGAAGATCATGGCATCCAGTCCCATCACTTCATGGGAAATAGATGGGGAAACAGTGGAAACAGTGTCAGACTGTATTTTTCTGAGCTCCAAAATCACTGCAGATGGTGACTGCAGCCATGAAATTAAAAGATGCTTACTCCTTGGAAGAAAAGTTATGACCAACCTAGATAGCATATTCAAAAGCAGAGACATTACTTTGCCAACAAAGGTCCATGTAGTCAAGGTTATGGTTTTTCCAGTGGTCATATATGGATGTGAGAGTTGGACTATAAAGAAAGCTGAGTGCCCAAGAATTGATGCTTTTGAACTGTGGTATTGAAAAAGACTCTTGAGAGTCCCTTGGACTGCAAGGCAATCCAACCGGTCCATCCTAAAGGAAATCAGTCCTGTGTGTTCATTGGAAGGACTGATGCTGAAGCTGAAACTCCAATACTTTGGCCACCTGATGTGAAGAGCTGACTCATTTGAAAAGACCCTGATGCTGGGAGGGATTGGGGGCAGGAGGAGAAGGGGACGACAGAGGATGAGATGGTTGAATGGCATCACCAACTCGATTGACATTGGTTTGGGTGGACTCCAGGTGTTGGTGATGGACAGGAAGGCTTGGCATGCTCCAGTTCACGGGGTCACAAAGAGTCAGACATGACTGAGCTACTGAACTGAACTGAACTCAAAGTTCTGAGAATAAACAAATAGAGAAGAAAGACAATGGCTAAACTGTGAACAAAAGAAATACAGGTTTATTCAAGCAAAGAAAAGTGAGGATGAACCAAATTATATATTTTTAGAAAGGTTCTGTGTTACCATACCAAAAGTGGGGTCCAACTGCTTGCCACTCAAAAGCCAATAAAGAGGCCAGCTTGGTGGAAAGGAAAGTTTGTTTTATTTTGGAGGCCAGCAATCATGGGGGGTATGGACTCCTGTCCCAAAGCCAACTCTCCACCCTACCTCTACCCCTGTACTGACAATCAGTGGGCAAGTGCTTTTGTTGGCTGGAGGAGAGGGCTACATGCAGAAACAGTACAGTCAGCTCTGACAGTCATCTTGAAATGGGTCATCGGTGATCTGACCAGTGTCATTTTGATCGCTTTATGTAGTTAATCTCCAGTTCTCTGGTCAGTTTGTTCCCCTCTCCTTGAGGTCAATTCCATAATTAGAATCATAGCAGCTTATGTCATGGCTACAGACTGGTCATCTTGTGGATAACTTCTTCTACCTGGTGGGAGTTTCGGTATCTGCAAGATGGATCACAGGATAAGGCTCAGAATGTTATCTATAGCCCTTGAGAAGGAACTAGAGGTCCCTGACTGTGCCTAATGTCTACATGATTATTACTTGGTCTCCTTTGACTGTTTGTCTTTGTTTCTGCATTTTCTCACTTTTCTGATTAAACTTATTCTTTGGCTGAAGTTTTTCACAGACAGAAGGCAGGCAGAGGACATGGAAGGTCAAGGACCATAGGGTCTTGTTCCATTTCATTACCACAAAGAAGAAAATGATTCCAGAGGAAAATTAAATCGAGCAGGTAGGTAAGATTTGAAGGATCCTTGCCTTTTTTTTTAAATTAATTTTTATTTTTTAGTTTGTTTTGCTTTACAATACTGTATTCGTTTTGCTATACATTGACATGAATCAGCCATGAGTATACACGAACGAGAGATGGTGTGGGGCAGGAGGGGGGAGGTGGAAGTCGGAATTGGGAGTTCATGTACGCTCGTGGATCCTTGCCTTTTTAAAAGACTAAAATTCAACAACGAGATAATCCTTTTTTGGCTTGGAGCTATATGTCAGTGGTAGACATTCTAACCTTTGTCTTTCTTTGTGTAGAGATCTATCCTCACCTATTCACGTGACCTGTGCCCCCTAAGCTGTAGCTGACTGGATGAGGGCAATCCACATAACCCAGAGAGAGTTGGTGCAAAGGCTGGGTTGAGCCAAGCTGATGCTTTTTCTCTAGACTTAGGACTAAGAAGCACGGAGCAGATCATTCTTTAGTAGAGAGTTGATTGCTAAATTCGACCAGAGCCAGGATTAGAGATGGTGACATGGCCAGCCAAAAACTATGGGGGAGATATATGAGTGGGGAGGGAAAGTTGATCTGAAGAAAGAGGAGATCAATAGAGACAAGCAGAGGAAAAGACCATGTGCTCTGATAATTCTCACTCTGGAATTTGTGGATTCAACTTTAGTAATCTGCTTATACTTTGTTTCTCGTTCTTGAGGGTCAGTGAGATGGACTATTGCATTCTTCTACATCTTTTTTATTTGAGCTTGAAAATGAAAGTGAAAGTCACTCAGTTGTGTCTGACCCTTTGGGACACCATGGACTATACAGTCAATGGACTTCTCCAGGCTAGACTACTGGAGTGGGTAGCCTTTCCCTTCTCCAAGGGATCTTTCCAACACAGGGAATGAACCCAAGTCTCCTGCATTGCATGCAAATTCTTTACCAGCTGAGCCACCAGGAAAGCTATTTGAGCTTATCTCATGGGCTTTTGTTTTGTTTTAATTCTTTGTCACCAAAGGATCAATGTACCAGATCTGGACATTGGGTGGGGGGGAACTCACACCAAAGCCAACTCCTATGTCCTCACAATATTTTTATAAGAATTATCTGACCATATCAAAGCAAAAGAATGCCTTCTTTTCATTCCTTCCCAGTGAGAGATGGTCTGCCTTCCAGAAGCTCTTGTATCATCTCACTTGAAATATTTAAAGGAGGTTTCCATGCTCTGGAGTTCTGGGTAGTGTTTTCTGTCATTAGAAATGTTCAGAACAAGGTTAATTGATCATCTAGAAGAGATGTGTAGGAGACAAATGGAAATACCCAAGAGGTGTTTAAACGCAATCACTCCGCTCCTAACCTTCAGTTTCCAGGGTCACCCTGGCCTCTTCAGTCAGACTGCATGCGTGCTTGTGCTCAGGCATGCCCAGCTCTTTGTGATCCTGTGGATCGTAACCCCCTGCCAGGCTCCTCTTTCCATGCAATGTCCCAGGCAAAAATACTGGAATGGGTTGCCATTTCCTACTCCAAGGAATCTTCCTGACCTGGGGATTGAACCCATGTGTCCTACATCTCAGGTTCCTTACCACTGACACCACCTGGGAAGCCCCCTTTGTCAGACTGCAGGTGCCTAATCTTCTGTCATTCCCCTACAACCATCTTCCTGTGTCCTCACCTCATTTGGATGTGCTCCCATTTGCCAGTGTCCTTCTTCAAGAGTGACCCTCAGAACCAGCCAGGTGTGATCTGACCAGAAAAGAAAACACCCTGCCACTTCTTTTGTTTGCCTTCCCTTCCAAGGAGAGTACACTCTAACATTGAAATACTGCCTCAGCAACGGCTCCAGCTGAACCTCGGGTCACCTCAACTGTTCTGCATAGTAGCAACCTGGACACAAATTTTGATAGGAGGCTGGAAATGAGGGCATGTGCTCAATGGTGTGCAAACCCACTGCTGTTTGGAAAGACACCATTACCTTGGGGAAGGACAGCCAGTAGGTAGGAAGGGAAGTGAGACAATTCCAGAGGTAAGTTTCCCTTTTGCAGTTTCCTCTGATTGACCCTTGGGCTCACCAGGTGGCACTGGTGGTAAAGAACCCACCTGCCAATGCTGGAGATGTTGGTTCGATCCCTGGGTCAGGAAGATGCCCTGGAGGAGGAAATGACAGCCCACTCCAGTATTCTTGCCAAGAGAATCCCATGGACAGAGGAGCCTGGCAGTCTACGGTCTATGGGATCTGCAAGGAGTCAGACATGACTGAGCATCTGAGAACCTGACTGACCACAGGAATTCAGCACCATGGAGATAGCCAACCCAAAATCTCCAGAACAATGTTTTCTCCTGCCTACAGTCTAGATTATACCAAACAATTCCCCTCAAAGAGTCTTCCCTATCCATACTGCCAAGTTTACTGTCTGAGCACACCTGAAACCTAGACATCCAAAGATTCCACTGTGAAAACATGTTATGGTTTTTAAAAAAAGAATCAGAGAAAAGGGTGCCCTAATACACAAGAATGTATCCCAGGGCATGGCATAGTGGAATGATAAGAGTGAAGAGAGCTCCTTCAAGTCAGCTGTGCGCTGCTCCACTGAGAAACAATGACAGTATCCAACTTAGCCTCCCACCACCCACGCGCCTACCCCCACACACTCACATACACATATTTCAAATTGTGTCTTAAGCATCAGGACAAACAAGGAACTTCTGTAGACTGATGATTCCCACATTAAACCCAACCTAGCAACCTGGGATGATTGGCCAGATAATATTCTTGAAAATACTCTCAAGGATTCTATAGGGGCTTCTTCCCCCACTTCATCCCATGTCATGTGGGTACACAGCACCCCATTAGAGGCGTGCACTCAAGACATTCCAAAGAACGCTATATCCATCTCTTTGTGCATTCATTCAAAATTACTCAGCATCTGCCAAGAGCTTTCCTTCTAAGAGCTTTTCCCCTCAAGGGCTTACCCGGGAGGGAAGAGTCACAAGATTACGTCTCTACCAGTCAGTCAATATAACGATGGATGCACACTCAGTCGTGTCCAACTCTTTGCAACCCCATGGACTGTAGCCTGCCAGGCTCCTCTGTCCATGGGATTTCCCAAACAAGAATACTAGAGTGGATTGCCATTTCCTCCTCCAGAGGATCTTCTCAACCCAGGGATTGAACCTGGGTCTCCTGCATGTTCGGATTCTTTACTGAGTCACCTGAGAAGTCAATAAATACAATACGATACTGGGTAAATAAGTTGCAAAAGCATAACACACTATAGGAGTTTAGGGGAAGGGAAGGTGAAGGGTTGGCAGGTTACAACTTCCTGAAAAGCAGGGGAGGTGAGTTGGATGATGAAGCCTCAGTCTGAGCATGGATCACAGGAGAACCGAGAGCCTGGCTGTCATTTCCACTGCCAGCCTGGAGGGCTGCAGGGAATCATTATCCTCGCACGCCTGAAGCATGATGTCTTGAATGTTCCCGGCAACTCAATTACAGCATGCAAATTTTCCGCGGAGTTGACTTCTTGGTCTTCGAGAGCCACGCACACGCTCCTTTGGGCTGTCTGCACGGGGAAAACATTGTTGGGAAAGGAGCCTGAGGACCAACCACTGGAAAGTGCACTCAATTGCACTTTGGTTGAGATAATTGCTGCGTTTTGTGTGTGTGTGTGTGTGTGTTTTAAATTGTAGGCTCTGGAGGTGACCACAAGCAAAATTTGTGACAGACATTTGACACTGAGAAACTGCCGTGTACAGGGTGAAACTTTTCACATCCTCAACCCCTCCCCTCCCCCCAGACTGGTTTGTTGACTAACAAAGGAAAATTATCTAAAACCGCTGGAGTATGTTAGCCAAGTCTTCTCTTTTGTCGTAATGCTCTTTGTGCTGGGCATCAAGATTTCTCATGGTTACAGGCACGCGGCTTCCCTTTCAGGCAAGCCCATTCAAGTTCACGGCCCGGGTGACCTTGGCAGCCCAGGAGTCCCATCGGCTTAAGGTGTTGCTTCTTGAGCTCGAAAGTGTGCAGATTTGCAGAGACCCCTACCTGCAATGCAGGAGACCGGGTTTGATCCCTGAGTCGGAAAGATCTCCTGGTGAGGGGAATGGCAGTCCACTCCAGTGTCCCGACCTGGAAAATTCTACAGACAGAGGAGCCTGGCAGGCTGTAGTCCATGGGATCTCAACGAGTCAGACACGACTGAGCAGCTAACGCTTTCTCGCCCATCGTGGGCTCCAAAGACTTCATAGCCTTGATCAGTTCCTGCGCAGCAACCTCCTTATCCTCTGGGGAGATGTCCTCCTTTGTTCCTTTCTGCCTCTGTCTCCAAGAAAGCAAAGCACACCAGTCCATCAAGCGGGGAAAAAAAAATCCCCAGCCTCATGGAAGTAAAAGACAGGGTTGTCGGAGAATTCCCCTGCCGGCAGCCATCAGGACCCTGTGATGACTGCCAGCATTGCAAGGATGTAATCAGAAGGATGGAGTGGAGAGCTTAGAGACACTCGCATGGCAAATCTCCAGCCTCAACCGGGGCGGCAGGTCCAGACCAGCTGGTGGGAGCTCGCCAGCTGTCTCCATGGTCATTCCCAAGGGCACCTCCAACAAGATCCCAGGACTCCTCCAGCTGACTTCCCAAGCTGGCTTCCCTCCCAGAGGAGCATTCTTCCCTATTGGTCTTCACAATCCTACTTCTCATTGTCAAGAAGGCATGACAGCAAAAGTATTAGATTGGAAGGTCATACTGACTTTGTGCCTGCCATCTTTTGGACTGGGGGACCTCAGGGAAGCTCTCCGTGGCTTGGTTCCATCACCTGAGGAATTAAAATAATATGCATCCCCTGGGGTCCTGGAGAAGACTTAGTAAGACAGTGGAGGTGAAAATGATTACCTACCATGGTGCCTATCCCGTGGTTTGTCACAAATGAAAATAAATGAATGGCCCCACAAACTACCTTAATGAATCAATCAAGAAGCACTTCCGGGGAAGCTGCGTGTGTGCTCAAGGCTTCCCCTGTGGTTCAGCAGTAAAGAATTTGTCTGCAGTACAGGAGGCTCAGGAGATGCAGGTTCGATCCCTGGGTCAGGAAGTTCCCTGAAGTGGGAAACGGCGATCCATGGCAATATTCTTGCCTGAAAAATCCCATGGACAGAGGAGCCTGGTGGGTGACAGTCCACAGGGGGGAAGGTTGGACAGGACTGAGCATGCACACAATGAAGATGACAAAAAAGGACCAAGTGTTTGTTGTTTTTTTTTTCCCTCAAGGAACTTATAGCCTAGTTGAGGAGATGATGTAAGCGTGGGCCGTAACACATTTGAAAGCAGCGAACAGGCATCCAAAATAAATGCACTCTGTATGCGCCATGGAAATCTCAAAGACGGAGCAAGAGCAAGACAGGAGAGTCAAGGAAGGAGAGATGTTAGCAGAACCTCGAAGGCGAGGAGGACTTTGACAAGCCCAGAAGACATCCATTCCCCAGAAAGGAAGGCTTTCAAGGAAATGTTAGCGTCCCGTGAATTTCCACCATCAAAGTTGATCTTTCAAGGGCCCAATTGCCCTTGAAATATTATGAAAACTCAAGCTCAATTCTAGTGTAAAAAAGAAAGAAGGGCATCTACTTACTGCCTCCTCCATGAGGCTGTCTTAGATTCAATACAGGAACTATGGTTTGCGCCTCAGACAGTAAAAAATGTGCCTGCAATGCAGGAGACCCGGGTTCGATCCCTGGGTCGAGAAGATCCCCTGGAGAAGGGAATGGCAATCCACTCCAGAATTCTTGCCCAGAGAATTTCACGGACGGAAGAGCCTGGTGGGCTACAGTCCATGGGGTCTCAAAGAGCTGGACACGACTGAGCGAGTACAACATGGTTTTCCAATCTCAGAAAGAGAACCGAAGGCAAGAAAAAGACAAGAGAAACTAAAGCATGCAAGGGATGACCATCTGTGTTTGCTGGTTTAGTCTTCCTTCCAATGTGTAATTACCCTGCTGAGTTGGCCATTTGGAGAGACGATGATGCAGGTCAAGCAAATAACCCACAAATGAGGAAAACAACCTACAGACCGTGGACTGCATGGACCAGGCTTTTCTCTTAAAGGAGATTTGTGTTTGCCAACTAGAAGCAAGACCCTGCCTCAAAGCATTTTAATTTGGTAGGAAACATCAAATTCACAGCTCTTCAGCAAAGTCTAAAGTGCTGCCAACCACCTTACCCCTAGAATAAAACATAAGACGGTATTATTTTCATTTTGTGTGAAACATTCAAAGTTCAGGGCTGGAAAATGGTGTGTGGGCTGATGTCTGATAGTGCAGCCAGTTATTATGTAGTGACTCACGAGAAATTTCCAGAGCTACCACACCTTAAAGTTAAACTCACTCAAGCCAGACAGTAAACTATTAGTAGAGATATTTTTGTACTCGTAATTTCTAGTCTTTTAACTAATTTTTTTTAACTTGCAGCCTGCCAGTTTTGTAAAAGTTATAGAGCTTTTTTTTTTCCCTGGCATCAGGGTTTTGGAATATTTATCCTTTTTAAAAACAATACAAAATAAAAACATGCCCTTGGGGTATTTTAAGGAATTTTTCGGCCTACCAGCTTGGTCAAGCAGCGTTGTCCTGGCGCGCTGACTCCACCGTGTCAGCCAGCCTGGCTGCCCACCACAGGAAGGACTGGACTCCTGTGGTTATGTCCATGTCTGCCCCAGGTACCCAAAAGGAAGCCTCTCTGTGGCCAGGCCATGCAAGATGGCACCACGCAAGGAGCGGGGAGAGCTGCTGACAGGACCCCGGAGCTCTGGGAGAGGCTACTATGAGGAGGAGCTGCCAAGCTTTTCTCTGACACCAAATGAAGCAACTAGCAAAGCATGCATCCCTTCAGGATAGCCTTTATTCCTCCCGCTGAGTCCAGTTGGGGTCCCCTGCATTAATACACTTCATGTACCCAGCAGGAACCCACGATGAAGCTGCACCTACCTGTATGCAAAAACCCAGAGCTGGAAACTTCTATTGAACATCAACAGGTCTTTAGAGAACTTCCGAAGGGTAGAGCTTGAGTCTCAGGATCTCTCTATAGCAACTGTGGTGGTGCTGGAGAAGACTCTTGAGAGTCCCTTGGACTGCAAGGAGATCCAACCAGCCCATCCTAAAGGAAATCAACCCTGAATGTACATTGGCAGGACTGGTGCTGAAGCTCCAAAATCTTGGCCACGTTTTGTGAAGAACTGACTCATTGGAAAAGACTCTGATGCTGGGAAAGATAGAAGGCAGGAGGAAAAGGGAGTGACAGAAGCTGAGATGGTTGGATGGCATCACTGACTCAATGGACATGAGTTTGAGCAAGCTCCAGGAAATAGTGAAGGACAGGGAAGCCTGGCGTGCTGTAGTCCATGGGGTCACAAAGAGGTAGACAAGACTGTAACTGAACAAAAACAACAGCAACTGCATTGACTGGCTTTTCTTCATATAGTTTTGTTTTTGTGGGTTTGTGTTGTTGTTTGTTTGTTTTGCTTTGGCTGCACTGCAGGGCACGTGGGAATCTTAGTTTCCCAACCAAGGATCGAACCAAACTTCCTTGCAGTCGAAGCACAGAGCCTTAACCACTGGACCACCAGGGAAGTCCCCCTGCAGTTTTAATCCTCATAATGGTTTGTGATCAGATCTGTGATGGAGAGGGAACTCGTGGGCTACCATGGCTGGTGTTTTGATTCTATATTTCTGAGCTTAAGGCTTCACACAAATGTACCCACTCTTCAAATGGGGTGGATGAAACAGAGATAATATACAGGTGTCATTGTCCATTTATTCCCATCTCTGACACCACGGCCAGAATCTCAAATGCCTTACAAAACTCTACCATAGAGCAGCACCTCTCTCTCTTTCTACATGCTCAATAAATGAAGGATTGATGACTGACCTCCAAAGACCCTCCCTTCTCAGGAGTGGGGCTGGCGGAGTGGGCTGGAACTTGTGGAGGCGAGCAGAGGCTTCCTGCCCAGGCTCAGCCAGAGGAACCGCGAGGGCGCAGGGCCGAGGCCAAGGCTGGGAACAGGAGACGGGGAGGATGCTGATGTGCCGCAGGCAGGGCTTGGGATTTTTCTGGGTTAGGAACACAGACTGTGCACACACCTCAGTCATCAGCCCCTGCAGGACAGAGTCTGACAGAGGGATTAGAGGACACAGAGGAGTCAGAAAGATGAGCTGAAGCCACGTCCGTCCCTGGGCTGCTGCTGAGCTGGCCCGCGGCACGAAGGTGCTGCACCAGTGACACGTTGCTGAGTTTGGGGACTGGAGGACGGAGATGGTTGAGGGAAGACTGTGTGCTATAGGGAGACAAAGGGTACCCCCCTCCCGGACCATAGGTGTCTGGACATAGAGGGTAGTCCACGGTCCCATGTTCTCTGTGCATCTTTCCTGTTTAAATGTCAGTCATGGCTGGGATGGGTCAGTACAGGGAGGCCTCCTTGGGGTAGCAGATCCCACACTTCTCAGCAGGTTTCTTCTGAACCCGCCCTCTGTGTTCTACCCAGGTCAGGACCTAAGGGTTGGGGGTCTCCCTGTATGCTGTGTTTAGTTGTTCAGTCATGTCTGACTCTTTGCCACCCCATGGACTGCAGCCCACCAGGCTTCTCAGTCCATGCGGATTCTCCAAGCAAGAATATTGGAGTGGGTTGCCATGCCCTCCTCCAGGGGATCTTCCCAACCCAGGGATCAAACCCAGGTCTCCCATGTTGCAGGCAGATTCTTTACCATCTGAGCCACCAGGGAAGCCCAAGAATACTGGAGTGGGTAGCCTATCTCTTCTCCAGGGGAAATTTGAGGCCCCATATTCTTGGCCTTCCTTACACATCTTGAAGGCAGCTTTTAGCTAAGAAAGTCTTCACCCACCTCTCCTTTATCTTTCTAGTAAAGCACTTTATCCGTCATCCCATCTTGGTGAATGCCGCCCCCTCCCCATGCTTTGCCCATCACTGACCGTTTCAATGTTTCTATTCCAGTCTCTACTAAGATTTATGGGGTCCCTTTCTGACATGATGGACAGGAGGAAAGAACAAGGCTTTCATCATGAGTCAGTCCTCTTCCTCGCATCTGCTTTGCCTTCTTCACTCATTTCTGTGTCTTCTTCACCTGCAATCCTTCACACCCACCCCACGCAGCCTCACAACAGTTGCACGCCCTGAGTCAGAAACTAAACTCAGAGGTTTCCTGCCCTGTCCTCCTTCCTTTGAATTTCTCAAAAGCCCACCTGCTCTGCAGAGGTTCCCAGCCATACAGACCACACACATGGTATCTTTTATCTACGAGACATAGACAGTTTGTAGAATACCATGGCTGCTTCTGCTTTCTAACTTCTGCTTATTTCTTTTCTCTGAGGCAGGAAAGTAGTGTGGTCTGATGAATGCATAACTTGGCATGGAAGTGGAAAGATCTGAATCGGACTTACTGTGTCGCTAGGGGAAAATTACTTTGACTCTCTGGGTAAACTGATACTTCAGCAGCCTTGGGTAAGTAAATAGAAAGCGATTCAGCTGTCAGAGAAGGGCATCCTCCATGGCTGGCCCTTCCTGAAAGTAAGGCACATGATGGTTTCTGTTAGTTTCCATAGCAACTAGCATGAGTAGGTGCTGTCTGTGTGGTCCTATTTCTACTCTCCCGTTCACCAATTTTGACTCTTTGGTTTCTTCAGCATCAGGTGATCAAAGAAACTCAAACCTTAGACACCCCAAAAGTTAGTGCTTGCCCAATAAGTTCAGTGAATAGCTGCCCTAGGTGTACCCAAGAGCCAGGCATCCATTTTATTTTTATTTATTTCTTTAAGATTTTTTTATATGGATGATTTAAAAGTCTATATCGACTTTTTTTTTTTTTTTTACAATATTGCTTCTGTTGTGTGTTTTGGTTTTCTGACCACAAAATGTGGGATCTTAGCTTCCCTACCAGCGATCAAACTCTCACCCCCTGCTGCTGCTGCTGCTAAGTCACTTCAGTCGTGTCTGACTCTGTGCGACCCCAGAGATGACAGCCCACCAGGCTCCCCCGCCCCTGGGATTCTCCAGGCAAGAACACTAGAGTGGGTTGCCATTTCCTTCTCCTCTCACCTCCTGCAATGGAAGACAAAGTGTTAACCACTGGACAGCCAGGGAGGTCCCTGGGTATACATTTTAAATAGCTTGGGCCTGGGATGGGTGAAACATACATAGAGTTTGCTATCAAGAATTTTGATGAATGACCTCACTCCCCACTCCTACACATAAAAGGTCAACACACTTTCAATCTCAAGTGCCAGCAATTCAAATTAGTTAAAGCCAAGAAAGAAACCCATGGGCTTGCATACCTTGCACGTTTGACCTCAGGCAAAGCTGGATATGGGGCTTCCGTGGTGGCTCAGACAGTGAAGAATCTGCCTGAAATGCAAGAGACCTGGGTTTGATGCCTGGGTCAGGAAGATCCCCTGGAGAAGGGAATGGCTTCTCCAGTATTCTTGCCTGGAGAATCCCACGGGCACACGAGCCTGGCTGGCTACAGTCCGTGGGGTCACAAAAAGAGTTGGATGTACTTAGTGACTAAACAACAGTAAATAATACTGAATACTGAAAAATTGCTAAGAAAGTGGATTTCAGGTACTCTTACCACACACACACACACACACACACACACACATAAAGGATAACTACATGAGGAGATGTGTATGTTAATTAGCTTAACAGTAGTAATCATTTCACTATGTATAGTCAAACCATCATGTTATACAACTTAAATATATACCATTTTTTATGACAAAATTTCAAATGTCTCCAGAGCTCTGCCTCTTGTCTCCCCCTGCTGGACAGGTGCTCTCCAGAAGGTTGGAAGATGGTTGCCAGCTCAGAGGCCCAGTAAAAGGAAAGTATTTGGTGATAGTTATTCTTCCCTGGAGAATTCCAACATACAGAGGAGTCTGATGGGCTACAGCCCATTGGGTCGCAAAGAGTCAGACATGACTGAGTAACACTTAGCAGAAACGTCCCAGGGAGACTCTGCTTAGGTCCTGGGCCCATTCCTGAACTACTCATGGGATACACGGCCTCCTGGCTCTGGGAGTGGAATGTGTTCACCACATAAGAAAAGCATTCACTTCCTAGAAGGATGACAATCAGTGCTGGACAGGCAAAAACATCCAATGTCTCTTCACCACCCTGAGCTAGTGAGAAGCCAAAACTACAGAAACCCTCAGCAAACTGGGTTGTCCCATGCACCCAGGATCCAGTCTTCTAAATCTTATATGTTTCCAATTAAATCTAAAGAAAGAATTGAGGTCATGCTTTAGCAATGTGAAGCATGACACTGTTGTTGCTATTTGACTCTTTTGCTAGGTCGTGTCCAACTCTTTGTGACCCCATGGACTGCAGCACACCAGGCTTGCCTGTCCTTCCCTGTCTCCCAGAGTTTGCTCAAACTCATGTCCTTTGAGTTGGTGATGCCATCCAACCATCTTATCCTTGATCACCCCCTTCTCCTCCTGCCCTCAATTTTTCCCAGCATCAGAGTCTTTTCCATTGAGTTGGCTCTTCACATCAGGTGGCCAGAGTATTGGAGCTCAGCTTCAGTATTGGTCCATCCAATGAGAATTCAGGGTTGAACTATGCTGTTCAAACCTAGCATTCTACTGTTTACTATAGTTGGATAAGGCTTTTCCAGTTTGGTGAAGTTAAACACAAATAGCCATAGATTTTGCTGCAATTGTCAAAATGTTTCTGACTCATGGGATGAATGAGAAAAATACACAAAAAGGTCAAAGTTACACTGACATCAGATCGTAATCACACCCCTGAATTGTGACAACCCACGAATCAAGTTTCCCACCAAGAACATATTACTGACTTATTTTTCTCCATGGAGGGTACTTGATTACCCTAAAGCAGATTATCTATGGATTTATCTAAGATCAGCTCTTTACCCAAGTTGGCATCCTGTCAGCAGTCCACATAGCTCTTGCCTCTACCACTGAGTCAGTCTGCTGAAGTTCAACTCTGACTCCCTGACCCAAGAACACAAATGTGAAACCACCAAATCACCTAATGAGTCACGTGCAGTCATGTCTGACTCTTTGAGATGCTACTGACTGTAGCCCTCCAGGCTCCTCTGTTGATAGGGTTCTCCAGGCAAGAATACTGAAGTGGGTTGACATATCTCCTCCAGGGGATCTTCCCGGCCCAGGGATAGAATCAGTGTCTCTTGAGTCTCCTGCCTTGGCAGGCAGATTTTATTTTGTTTTGTTTTGTTTTTTACCACTAGTGCCATGTGAGAAGCCCCCTGATGAGCTACAGATAACTCAAAAGACAACACGCTTTCATTAAACAATGATACTGAAGGCCTTAAGTGGGTGATGATGTTTTCCTGCAATAGGAAGATCAGGACTGTCTCTAGCACTAAGGACACTCTTAGCACCCTCATGGTCTGCCCATAAGTAGGGACTTCTGAGGCCGGCAGGCTTTATAGTCAGAGAAGGTCTCAGATACCCTGTGGAGTATGTCAAACCCAACTCAACCGGAAGAACTCTCCCTGACTTTGTGGTAAGTTAATTTTTCTCACCCTCAAGCCTCTGCCTAACAGATCCATTCCCAGTAACAACAAGCTATCAAAACTCATAGAGGACTTGCCATGTGACAAGCGTGAGAACACAAAATGAACTGAAGAGGCACCTCTAGGCGAGACGCCATTGTGAGCTCAAGCTCCGAGCTCTCCAACTCCAGACACAGCAAGGATACAGGAAACACTTTTCAAAATAAAACCACGCTGCAATATCAAATAAATATTTTCCATGGAAGAGAAACACACCATTATATAAACAGGTCAAAGCCATGAGCTTCAAGGTTTCCCAGTTAAAAAGGCAGAGAGGGGCAAAATTTGACTCCTCTGGGCTGATATTCCCCTGGGCTGACAGGGAATAAAGCCTTCCAGGCTCAGCACAGGGCTTGAATAAGGATGGAGCCTGAAGCCACAGGTGCTGCTGACCTTCCTCAGCTATAAAAAGAAGCAGGAAAACCATAGCCGCTGCCCTAAACCACTGGCCTTTTTATAAAATCCAGGAAGCTCCAGTGATGAAAAGAAACAGAGACAGCATGGAACCCCATTCTTTTTTAATTGAAGTAGAATTGATTTATAGTGTTGTGTTAGTTTCTGGTATACAGCATAATGATTCAGCTATACCTATATAATTAAAAAATATATATCTATATATATTAGTTGTACAGATTCTTTTCAATGGTGTGCTTAGTCGCTCAGTCGTGTCTACTTCTTTGCGGCCCCATGGACTGCTAAAGATATTGAGCATGGTTCCCTGTGCGACACAGTAGGTCCTTGTTGGTTATCCACTTATATATAGTGGTGTGTATATGTTAATCTCAAATCCCTAATTTATCCCTCCCCCGCTTCCACCTTTGGTAACAGTAAGTTTGTTTTCTATGTCTGTGAGACTATTTCTGTTTTGTAAATAATTTTATTTATGTCTTTATTTTAGATTCCACATATAAATGATATCATATGATATTTGTCTTTGTCTGGCTTAACTCGTTTACTATGATAAACTCTGCGCATGTGTGTGCTAAGTCGCTTCAGTTGTGTCAGACTCTTTGCAATCCTATATGGACTGCAGGCCACCCCCCCAGACTCCTCTGTCCATGGGATTCTCCAGGCAAGGAAGCTGGAGTGGGTTGCCATGCCCTGCTCCAGGGGATCTTCCCAACCCAGGGATCAAACCCAGGTCTCTCACATCTCCTGCACTGGCAGGTGGGTTCCTTACCACTAGCACCCCCTGGGGAGCTGCATGATAATCTCTAGGTCCATGCATATTCTTGCAAGTGGCATTACTTCATTCTTTTTTATGGCTGAGTAGTAGTCCACTGTAAAAATATAGGGCTTCCTTGGTGGCTCAGAGGGTAAAGAATCTGCCTGCAATGCAGGAGGAAAAACATGAAAATGAATCCTTCCATAGAACATTTTATTATTATTTAGAGTTTAGCTAGCATGAAGAGCTGTGAAATCAAAGTTAGTCACTCAGTCGTGTCCTACTCTTTGTGACCCCATGGACTGTAGCCCACTCTGTCCATGGGATTCTCCAGCCAAGAACACTGGACGGGTTGCCATTTCCTTCTCCCAGGGATCTTCTGACCCAGGGATAGAGCCCGGGTCTCCTGCAGAGCGAACAGACTCTTTACTGACTGAGCCCCCAGAGAAGAGCAATGCAGGCCAGGGTTCAAATCCCTACTCCATCATATAAATACACCACATCTTATTTATCCATCCATCTGTTGAAGGAAAGTTAACTTGCTTCATGGCTTGGCTATTGTGAATAGTGCTGCTTTGAACATCGGTGTGCATGTATCTTTTTGAATTAGAGTTTTCTCTGGATATATGCCAAGGGGTGGAGTTCCTGGATCATAGGGCAGGTAACTCTATTTTTAGGTTTTAAAGAATCTCCATACTGTGTCCAGCCTGCTCAGGCTGCTGTAACAAAATACCATAGACTGCAAGGCTTAAATAAGAGTTCTATTTCTTGTAGTCCAGGAGGCTGGAAGTCCAAGACCAGGTGCCAGCATGGTCAGGTTCTAGACTCATTTCCTGGATGTTTTCCACAGCGGCTCTACCAGTTTGCATTCTGCACGCCTCCCTGGAGCCCCATTCTGAGTGAAGCCACCACCCTGCTTGGTGGCTATGTGTGTGCACTCCCCGTACATGCGCAGGGAGGAAGCCCAGCAGTGAATAGTCAGCCTGGCTCTGGAACAGGGCCTCTGGGAGCTAGGTAGAGTAACATTAAAATCACTAAACAGGGAAGAAAATAACCCAAAGCTAGAGGGAAGGATAAGCCAGTCAAGATGAGCACGCAAACCTACATTTTAAAGGAAATCTAACATAAAGAAGTCAGCTAACAATCTGAAAAGCCAGAAAGATATTCTCTCAAAAATGGAAATACCTGAGAAATCTCAAAAATTTTCTTAAATAAGTGTGCTTGAAACTTTCAAAGAGATAAAGCAATTGAATGCATGAAGAACAAAAGTGAAAGGCTTTTCTTTTGTGTGTAATTAACATAGAATGTTGTTCTTAAATAAGGCTTTAAGAGCTAAGCTTAAATTTCTGATAAATAATCAGGACATATGAAAAGGGGAAATAAGCTTCCCTTTCGGAGGAAATATTGGGAAACTGCCAGTTTCAAGTCAAAAGTTAACAACGTTCTTAAAACACACACACACACACACACACACACACACAAAAGCCCAAAACAATTTATTAGGACTATTCCACTTTCAAATGACAGAAACTCAAATCAAAGTAGTTAAAAACAAAAAAGGAGACTTTATTGGCACACTTAACTGAAATGTCCAAGGGATATGGATTCAGGTATGGCTGGATTTAAGTGCTTAAATTATATTATTAGAAGTTTTCTCCTTAATTCTGCTAAAGCCTCTGCTGTGGCTTTATTTCAGGGGGCCTCCCAGGTGGCACAATGGTAAAGAATCTGCCTGCAAATGCAGGAGACACAAGAGATGTATTTTCCATCTCTGGGTTGGGAAGTTCCCCTGGAGAAGGAAATGGCAACCCATCCAGTATTCTTGCCTGGGAAGCTCCATGGACAGAGGAAAGCCTGGCGGGCTACAGGTCCATGGAGTCACAAAGAGTTGGACATGATGAATACACAAACTACGCACATGAGTGAAGAACACATGGTTCTGAAAAATAATCAGTCACAAATCCTAAAAATTAGAAATACATCCATTAAAATTAAAACCTCATAGACTGGATAAATACTGAACACAAGTGATGAGAGAATTAGAAATTGGAGGGCAGTACTGGGGAATCCACTAGAATACAGTACAGGAGACAAAAGGATAGAAGACGTGAACAGGAAAATGGGAGACGTGGAGGATAGATTAAAGCACATTGAGTTTACTCTTTACAAGCCTGTGGTGAGGCAGGCACCGTCATCCCGTTTTGCAGAAGAGGAAACTGCAGCCAAAGTGTACAGACTCTGCTTCTTTTTTTACTAAGAATCATTGAGGAATGCTCATTCTTGGGTCACAGAAGTTCTGCTGCAGCCACGTTGAACGTAGCTAGCATCCTGCTGGTCCATTACCAAGCGCCCAAAGCTGAAGTTAAGAATAATTTTTTAACCATGTTGGGTAGAGTGTGGTAAGTAGAATTTGCTCCCAGAAGTGGACTTGAGAAGGGAAATGTCTAGCCTTTTCAGGCTAGACTACCAGGCTTAAACAACAAGGCTTACTCCTCACAGCCCTGCAGGCTAAAAGTCCGAGGCAAGGCGCCAGTGTGGCTGGGTTCTGGTGAGGGCTCACTTCCTGGCTTATGGACAGCCACCTTCTCACCGCATCCTCCCAAGACCGAGAAAGAGTTCTGGTCTCTTCATCGCCATGTACGGGCCCCAGTTCCATCACAGGGGCTCCGTTCCCAGGACTTCACCCACATCCAATTACCTCCCCAAACCCCCCGTCCCAACACCACCACCTGGGGAGAAGGGCTTCAACACATGAATCTGTTGAGGGGACACCAAATAGTCCATAGCAGGTGGAAAAGCATAAGAGGAAAAGAAGGAGGAGGAGGGGAGAACAAGAAACAAAAGATGGTGGAGACACAGAAGACCCTGGAGCACCAAGGACCTGGGCCAGAAATGCAGGACCAGCACAGGAAACTCTGCCAGGACCCAGCGCGCCTCCCCACCCGAAGAGGAGGCAGCTCACACCCAGCTTCAATAAAGAGCCCCTCCTGCAAACCCTACCTCAGTCTTACAACAGTCACAAAATGCTGGGCTTTTTAAGACCCAAAAGGCAACTTGTTTGGCACTCTGCCCCTTGAACTACAAACTCCGTATGTTTTGGAAGCAGTAGATTTATTTACATTCCGCTTATTAAAATGATGTTTGAGAAAAAACAGTCTGATATTTAAGATGCCCAAATTGAAATGCCTTTTCCAAAGAAGAAGATGCAGGTAGAAAAGCATACTGATCATTCACTTCCTACCTCCCGCCACCCCCATCTTGGTCCCTGACACATTAATTAGTCAGTGGACTTTTGAGTTAAATCGAATGCTCCTTCCACCCTCTTACATTCCGCTGACACAGGCACTCAGGGAGGATGCTTTAATGACCTTTCTACATCCTCTGGCCTAGCAGCTCTATCCTATACCATTTGAATATTCTCCACTTTATTATCTGGACTTGGGCAAAATCCATTTTCAGTACAGTCATTTATGGCTTTCTTACCTTTGTGATGAAGTTATCATTCAGTTCAGTTCAGTCATCTGAACTCAGTTGTCTGACTCTTTTTGACCCCATGAATCACAGCACGCCAGGCCTCCCTGTCCAGCACCAACTCCCGGAGTTCACTCAGACTCACGTCCATCGAGTCAGTGATGCCATCCTGCCATCTCATCCTCTGTCGTCCCCTTCTCCTCCTGCCCCCAATCCCTCCCAGAATCAGGGTCTTTTCCAATGAGTCAACTCTTTGCAAGAGGTGGCCAAAGTACTGGAGTTTCAACTTTAGCATCATTCCTTCCAATGAACACCCAGGGCTGATCTCCTTTAGGATGGACTGGTTGCATCTCCTTGCAATCCAAGGGACTCTCAAGAGTCTTCTCCAACACCACAGTTCAAAAGCATCAATTCTTCTGCACTCAGCCTTCTTCACAGTCCAACTCTCACATCCATACATGACCATAGGAAAACCATAGCCTTGACTAGACGGACCTTAGTCGGCAAAGTAATTCTTTGCTTTTGAATATGCTATCTAGGTTGGTCATAACTTTTCTTCCAAGGAGTAAGCGTCTTTTAATTTCATGGCTGCAGTCACCATCTGCAGTGATTTTGGAGCCCAAAAAAAGTAAAGTCTGACACTGTTTCCACTGTTTCCCCGTCTATTTCCCATGAAGTGATGGGACCAGATGCCATGATCTTCATTTTCTGAATGTTGAAATTTAAGCCAACTTTTTCACTCTCCTCTTTCACTTTCATCAAGAGGCTTTTGAGTTCCTCTTCACTTTCTGCCATAAGGGTGGTGTCATCTGCATACCTGAGGTTATTGATATTTCTCCCAGGAATCTTGATTCCAGCTTGTGCTTCTTCCAGCCCAGCGTTTCTCCTGATGTACTCTGCATAGAAGTTAAATAAACAGGGTGACAATATACAGCCTTGATGTACTCCTTTCCCTATTTGGAAGCAGTCTGTTGTTCCATGTCCAGTTCTAACTGTTGCTTCCTGACCTGCATATAGGTTTCTCAAGAGGCAGGTCAGGTAGTCTGGTATTTCCATCTTTTGAAGAATTTTCCACAATTTGCTGTGATCCACACAGTCAAAGGCTTTGGCATAGTCAATAAAGCAGAAATAGATGTTTTTCTGGAATTCTTTTGCTTTTTCCATGATCCAGCAGATGTTGGTAATTTGATCTCTGGTTCCTCTGCCTTTTCTAAAACCAGCTTGAACATCTGGAAATACACAGTTCACGTACTGCTGAAGCCTGGCTTGGAGGATTTTAAGCATTACTTTACTAGCATGTGAGATGAGTGCAACTGTGCAGTAGTTTGAGCATTCTTTAAATAGTCTCTGTTTTATCATCTCTGGATTTTTATGGACTTGAGCAAAAGACATTTTCCCATTGGTCACTTATGGTTTCCTTAATCGCAATCAAGTGAGGAAAAATTCTGTTTAAAACTTCACCTAATTTAAGGCTTCAAGATCCAACTATGTATTCTACTTACCTGTGGTTCCTGTGATTTCAGTATTTCAGCTTTTCTTCAAGGCTCCCCAAATCAGCAGAGATGACCTTTCATACCCCTTCCCCACCTTAAGCAGTAACAGCTTAAGGAAACTGGTGAATGACTTTTTCCACCTAAGACCACAATTTCTGAAACCATTTCCTCTCCTCACTCTCCTTGACCTCACTTCAGCATTAAGCCCTATTAACCGCGCTCTCCTTGGCCCTCTCTGTGGCTCTGTGTCTGTTAAGAGCAAAGATCGTGGCATCCACAGACCTAAATTTGAATGGTCGTCTGACACTTTCTAATTGCAAGACATTGGGGAAGTTGTTTAAAACCTCCAAGCCTTGTCTCACACCTCTAAAAGAAAAATGGTAACTCCCACTTCAGAGGAAGTATGGTGAAGACAAAATCGACTCCTCATTGAGTGTTTAGAAAGGCCCACAGTTGCTGTGAGATCTCAGTAGGCAGACCCTCCCTACTTCACTTGTCACCTCCTGGGTCGGCTCCTGAACATTAACTCAACCCAAGCTGCTTCGGTCCTCAGCCACCTCCTCACCTCTGAGGCTCCCCCACCTCCTTCTCAGATCTCACCTGAGGACCAGCCGACTAGCCTCACAGTTTTACATGACCGAAACGAAACTCAAAGAGATGACACCCCCTCTGGTCTCAGTTTTCATGTCTATAAAGCAGATGCTGAGTGAGTGAATAAGTCAAGATTCCTCCTAATGCCCCTTCCTGAATAAGCAAAGTAATTTCTCCGGCCTTTTCTCCAGCCCTTTTCTTGCCCCTTCTTTCTTGCTCCCCTCCCTCATTTCTGAGGTCTGGAACAGAATTTGGATAGTTTACCAGACGACTAGGCTGGAAAATGCTTGTGTAAGATTCTGGCTCTCAGCTTCCACCACCTGGCACAGCTTTGGCTCTGGAGATGTGGGCTAACTCGGATGCTTCTGATAGAAGTGGTTCTTGAGAACCTCCTCAAGACAGTCCAGCTTGCAGGCATGCGTGCTAACTTGTTCAGTCATGTCTGATTGTTTGCTGCTCTATGGACTGTAGCCCACCAGGCTCCTCCGTCCATGGGATTCTCCAGGCAAGAATACTGGAGTGGATTAGAATACTGGAGCGGGTTGCCATGTCCTCCTCCAGGGGCTGTTCCTGACCCAGGGATCCAGCCTGAGTCTCTTATGTCTCCTGCATTGACAGGCGGGTTCTTTACCACTAGCACCTCCTGGGAAGCCCTAGTTCTATTTTGTGAAGAGCATAAAATCCATAAGGAGATTAGGATGTTTCCTCCCCGTGTTAAGCTGGCTACGTATGTTAATAAATTATTTCCCTGAGAGAGAGCTTTGTGCAGCCAATCTGGAGAACAGCTGGCACTACTTAAGCAAACACTCCTTCCTGACACCCTGCTATCTGGCAGTTCCACTGAGGTACAAGGATCCTAAGGAGAGCTTCGTGAGAATGGCCACCATGCTAAAGACTTAGAAGCAGTCTTGGTGTCCACTGAGTGAACAGATTGATAAAATGCATATGGACTTCCCTGGCTGTTCCATGGTTGAGACTTCGCCTTCCAATTCAGGAGGTGCGAGTTCAACCCCTGATCAGGCCGCTAAGATCCCACGTGCCTTGTGGCCAAAAAAACTAAAACATGAAAGAGAAGCAATATTGCAACAAATTCAATAAAGATTTTTAAAATGTTCCACGTCAAAAATCTTAAAAAAAGAAAAAAAAACACAACCATTTGGTTTAAAATATATATAAACATAAAATGGGTAAATCATACTCTGGAATAATGTTCAATATGCAGAGGCTAAGAAGTAAATGGAGCTTCCCCGGTGGCTCAGAGGTTAAAGCATCTGCCTCCAGTGCGGGAGACCTGGGTTCGATCCCTGGGTTGGGAAGATCCCCTGGAGAAGGAAATGGCAATCCACTCCAGTATTCTTGCCTGGAGAATCCCATGGACAGAGAAGCCTAATAGGTTACATTCCACAGAGTTGCAAAGAGTTGGACACGACTGAGCAACTTCACCTTCACCAGCTTCTTTATAATTCCCTGGTGGTTCAGACGGTAAAGCGTCTGTCTACAATGTGGGAGACCCGGGTTCGATCCCTGGGTTGGGAAGATCCCCTGGAGAAGGAAATGGCAATCCACTCCAGGACTATTGCCTGGAAAATCCCATGGACAGAGGAGCCTGGTCGGCTACAGCCCATGGGGTCGCAAAGGGTCGGATACGACTGAGCGAATTCACTTCACTTCAAGAAGTACACTACGGTATATACGGTAACTGATACATAAACCTCATAAACAAAAAGAAGGAATCAAGAATTTATCCTGGCCTTCCTCTACGA
Source organism: Aepyceros melampus (assembly GCA_006408695.1). Taxonomy (NCBI): domain Eukaryota; kingdom Metazoa; phylum Chordata; class Mammalia; order Artiodactyla; family Bovidae; genus Aepyceros; species Aepyceros melampus. The sequence goes on from SJXQ01000147.1 coordinate 455,189, forward strand.
GTTTTACTGTGAATAACCAAATAATTTATCACTGGAAATTTTGTTATTGAAGTGCTCCAGCTAATAAAGAATGCTAGAATTAGAAGATCACCATCTTATAACATGAAAGTGTAGCACACTCTTAGATGACCCCCGCTTATCACTGGTATTCATGCCCTCATGTCATCTCATTCCCTTAAACCGATGGGACCATGATTTGCGCCTAATCGATAGAATACGGTAAAGGTGATGGGATGTCTCTTCTATGATTACATTATGTATGACTGTCCTTCCACCTTTCCAGCAGTCTCTTTACAGACTGTCTCTCTTGAATGGCTTTGAGGAGGTAAGCTGCTATCTAAAGAGGTCCAATGGTAGGCTCTGACCACAACTAACAAGGAACTGAGATTCTGTCAGACTCACCCAAAGACTTGAACCCTGCCAGCAGCCACTTGGCTTGGCAGCAGATTCTCCTCCAGTCAGGCCTCAGACCACACTCTAGCCCTGGTCAACACATTTTTTTGTAGCCTTCTGAGAGACCCTGAAGTCAAGGTCTCAACTAACTTGTGCCAGGACCTCTGACCCATCACCATGAGATAATTAATGTGGGTTGCATTTTTTTTTTTTTTGCAAGCCACTAAGTTTGTGACAATAGTGTTACAAGCCAAAAGACAACTCATACACTAATAAACTAATAAGATCCTAGGTTTTGGTTACCAGGGGCTGCTAATATACACACACACAAAAGAGAAAACCAAATCTGAGATGCCGATGGGAAAATCACAAGACAAACTGTGAAGCAGTCTTGTCAAAAAAAAAAAATTATTATATATGCATCTGATCAGGTGTCTACATTCAGCTATCTACTTAAAAGAAGCACAGAGATGAATCACACTGTGGTAAATCTTATGGGAAAAACAGCTTGTGTTCTTCAACAATAAATTGAAAGGGAGGAAAAAATAAACACAGATTCAGTGAGAAATTTATTGCTTAAAAGAGACTTAAAGAAATATCAGTCAGTCATCATGTATGAGCCTTAGCTGAGTTTTGATTCGTGCAAACAAATTATGGAAAGAAATGACATTTATGAGAGGATTGGAAATTTGAGCACTGTTTAATGACATTCAGAACATATTTCCTTTTAAAGCTATTGATAAGGATTTTGTGGTTATGTTATCTTGTACAGCCACACACTGAAATATTTCTGGATGAGATGATCCAGTGTCTGAAAGGAAGGAAGTGGGTGGGCTGTAGATGGGATGGGCTTCAGTTCAGTTCAGTTGATGGGCTTGGCCACAGGCTAATGGTAGTTGAGGCTGAAAAATGGGTACAGGAAGTTCATTTACTGTTTTATTTCTTTCAGGGTATGTTCAAAATCCCCAATAATAAAAGGTTGTCTAAATTGTAAGCTGACAAGAAAACAATAAATATATTGCAAGAACACTTATAAACAAAAAGATAGAAACATTAGAATAGTTTCATATGGAAAAAGAAAGGAGATTGGAGAAGGCAGACAAAAAGAGATGAGTAAAGCAATCCCACTCCTGGGTATATATTTGAAGGAAACAAAGTCAGAATCTTGAAGAGAAATCTGCATCCCCATGTTCACTGCAGCCAAGGTATGGAAACAATCTATGTGTCTAATGATAGATGAATGGATAAAAAAGATGCAAGATAGATAGATATGTATATAATGGAATAATATTCAGCCATAAAAAGGAAGAAAATCCTATCATTTGTGACAACACGACTGAGCTTCAGGGTTATTATGCAAAGCAGAACAGATCAGACAGGGAGAAGCAAGCATCTTATGATATCACTTATATGTTGCTGTTGTCCATTCACCCAGTCGTGTCTGACTCTTTGTAAGTTCATGGACTGCAGCACACCAGGCCTCCCTGTCCCTCCCTTACCATCTCTAGAGATTTGCTCAAGTTCAAGTCCATTGCATCGATGATGCCATCCAGCCATCTCATCCTCTGACACCCTCTTCTCCTTCTGCCCTCAATCTTTTCCAGCGTCAGGGGCTTTTCCAATGAGTCGGCCCTTTGCATCAAATGACCAAAATACTGGAGCTTCAGCTTCAGCGTCAGTCCTTTCAATGAGTATTCAGGGTCTATTTCCTTTCAAGTTGACTGGTTTGATCTCCTTGCTGTCTAAGGGACTTTCAGAAGTCTTCTCCAGCACTGCAGTTCGAAGACATCAATTCTTTGATGTTCTGCCTTTAGGGTCCAGCTCCCACAACCGTACATGACCACTGGGAAGACCATAGCCTTGACTCTATGGACCTTTATCGGTAGAGTAACGTCTCTGCTTTTCAACACACTGTCTAGGTTTGTCATCGCTTTTCTGCCAAGAAGCAATTATCTTCTGATTTCATGACTGCAGTCACCATCTGCAGCGATTTTAGAGCCCAAGAAGAGGAAATTTGTCTCCACGGCCACCTTTTCCCCTTCTATTTGCCATGCCTTAATGGAGGTCGAATGCCATGATCTTAATTTTTTTTATATTTAGTTTTAGCCGGTTCTTTCACTCTCCTCCTTCACCCTCATCAAGAGGCTCTTTAATTCCTCTTTGCTTTCTGTCATTAGAGTGGTATTATCTGCATATCTGAGGTTGTTGATGTTTCTCCCGCTTACCTTGACTCTACCTTGTAACTCATCCAGCCCAACATTTCTCATGATGTGCTCAGCATATAAGTTTAACAAACAGGGTAACAGCAGACAACTCTGTCATACACTTTTCTCAATCTTGAACCAACCCGTTGTTCCATAAACGTTCTAATTGTTGCTTCTTAACCCACACACAGGTTTCTCAGGAGACAGGAGAGATGATCTGATATTCTCATCTCTTTAAGAGCTTTCCACAGATTGTTATGATCCACACAGTCAAAGGCTTTAGTGACTACACTTATATATGAAATCTAAGAAAGCTAGATTTGAGACTTCCCTGGTAGCCCAATGGTTAAGATCCCACACTGCCAGTGCAGAGGGCTCGGGTTCAATCCATGGTCGGGAAACGAAGATCCTACATGCCATGCAGCGTGGCCAAGAAAAGATTAAAAGCTACACTCAGAAAAGCAGAGAGTAGATGGTTACTACCAAAGCCTGGGGGTGGGGAAAAAATGAAGATGTTAGTCAAAGTACAAACTTCCAGTTACAAGATGAGTAAGTTCTGAGAATCTAAGGTACAGAATAGTGACTATAGCTTACACTACTCTTGTACACGTGGAAGTTGTTAAGAGAGTAAATCTTAAATGTTCTCACTGCAAAAATAAAAAGGAACTGTGAAATGATGGATGTGTTAACTACCCTTATTGTGATCATTTCACAATATATACATATATAAAACCATCAGGTGGCACACCTTAAGCTTACACAGTGTTATTTGTTAAATATGTCTAAATAAAGCTGGAGTTGAGGAATGAGTAAGCAAGCATGAATTAATAAAACAAGGGAGAACCCTACAAGAACCAATGATGACAGCAGTTTTAAACAGAGGAGTATGATGAACTCAACTCACTGCTCCTTGAGGTCCAAAGGGAAAAGCTACATGCATACAATCCTGTGCCCATTTTCCCCATTCTCAGCTTTTCAGGGCTTCTTTATGACCTTTGACGAATTTGTCCATCTATTCCTTGAGGTACTAAGCCATCTGTCATCACCTTCAGGGAGGCCTCCTGAGTAGAGTGCTTTCCTTCACAGTTGGAGGTTGGAAAATCATTAAAAATTGTTTATGAAAGAGAGAAGAGAAAATAGAGTGTGATGGGAGAGAGTGCCCAGGGCACCTCTGGAGTCTCCAATGTCCTATTTCTTGACCAGGGTGGCGTTTGCACTCTGTGTTCACTGTCATAACTCATCAAGCTGAATATTTGTGATTGGTGCCCTTTTCTATACAGTACTATATTTCAGTTATTTGCATTTTTTGAATATACATTTTTCTTGGATTTTCTAGAAACTCTCAGTTGTCTCAGACTTGATGCCCTGGACCCCATCCCATTCAGCAGAAGTTCTACCTGCTCTCTCTCTCTCTCTCTCTGTTTTCTTTTCCCCAACAGTTGAATTCTAGTCAATTAATTGAGAATAGGATGCAAGTAGGAAAGTAGCTTCATCACTGTCTTGCTATGATTTCTGGCCAAAAAGTGCTTAATCTCCATCCACACCAGCTTCTTGTCTGTAATAACTTATCTTTTATAACACTTATAAAACTTGCTTAGAAAAGCATCCAACACATCAGTTCAGTTCAGTTCAGTCGCTCAGTCGTGTCTGACCCTTTGTGACCCCATGAACCACAGCACACCAGGCCTTCCTGTCCAGCATCAACTTCTGGAGTTCACCCAAATGCACGTCCATTGATTTGGTGATGCCATCCAACCATCTCATCCTCTGTCATCTCCTTCTCCTCCTGCCCCCAATCCCTCTCAGCATCAGGGGCTTTTCCAATGAGTCAGCTCTTTGCATGAGGTGGCCAAAGTTATTGGAGTTTCAGCTTCAGCATCAGTCCTTCCAATGAACACCCAGGACTGATCTCCTTTAGGTTGGACTGGCTGGATCTCCTTGCAGTCCAAGGGACTCTCAAGAGTCTTCTCCAACAACACAGTTCAAAAGCATCAATTCTTTGGTGCTCAGCTTTCTTCACAGTCCAGCTCTCACATCCATACATGACCACTGGAAAAACCATAGCCTTGACTACACGGACCTTTGTTGGCAAAGTAATGTCTGCTTTTTAACATGCTGTCTAGATTGGTCATAACTTTCCTTCCAAGGAGTAAGCATCTTTTAATTTCATGGCTGCAATCACCATCTGCAGTGATTTTGGAACCAAAAATATAAAGTCTGACACTGTTTCCCCATCTATTTCCCATGAAGTGATGGGACTGGATGCCATGATTTGATACATAGTTTGCACTCAATACATCTTAATACATCTTGCACTCAATACATCTTAATTGCACTCAATACATCTTAATTTTTTCAATTTCCTATTTGCCATCTTTCCTTAAGCAAAGTTCCATCAGGACTCTCATCAGAAGAAAGAGTTCAGCATCCAGACAAGATTCATGACTCTGGATCCTTTGAGCAAGACCATCAGTTAGGACCCAAACCTCATTATCTCTTCTAACACTCTCCTCCCATTCAAACTCCTCTAGTCCCCCAGGCCCAGCTCCCACGCATGCCTTTAGGAAGGTTTCCCTAAATATTCTTGCCCCTGGGCTTTCTCCTTCCTCAGAAAGCTCATCGAATCATCGGGACCCACATCTTGATGGCCCACACCATCTCTGTTGGAGAAGTCTTCATGAATCCTTGAGGCCACAGCAACTTCAGCTGCATCTACGTGAGAACAAAAATCTGTTCTGTAAGACCCTAAGGCTCTAAGTGAAAGATATGAAGTCAGCGACTTGCCTCTGGTCCCCAGCTTCTTTGCTGTCCCCTTTCCAGACCTCCTTAACTTCTCAGTTACCTTCCTGGTGAGGTAAGTACCCATAAACCTTTTACTTCTTGCACCATCTCCCTACCAGACCAGCAAGATCCTGTAACCAGTCAATCACACCTGTGGATTGTCCAGTTTGCACATTTCCTGAAGTTTATGCTCCAGGGGCACCTCAGCTGGATGTTTATATTTGAAGCCATTGTTACTTGTATTTATATATTTGAAGTTGTTTAACTCTACTTGTAGAGCAGTAGGTTTCTTCTCCTTTATGAAATTTCAAACACTGGTAGACAGATGATGAATCAATTTGAAGAATATCTTTAAAATGATCTACTCCTTTGAAAGATATTCTGACCTAAAAATAATAATTATTCCATTGAACACTTACAATGTGCCATTACTGTGATGCTTCAAGGTTTTAAATAACTTAATCCTCCATTGATGACATGGTTGTTATTTCAGTTTTACACATGAGAAAACTGAGACTTGGAAAATTAGAAGACTTGGATCATTACAATGACCAAGACTATACAGCCACAGTTTGTGTGTGACTAATAAAAAGGTCCTGATGCTGGGAAAGATTGAGGGCGGGAAGAGAAGGGGATGACAGATGATGAGATGATTGCATGGCATCACCGACTCAATGGACATGAGCTTGGGTAAACTCTGGGAGTTGGTGATGGACAGAGAGGCCTGGCGTGCTGCAGTCCATGGGGACGTGACTGAACGACTGAACTGAACTGAATGGAGTGAGAACTCAGAGCCATTAAAGTGTCCTAAAAGGATACTTCTGGAGTGATTCATGAGTAAGGCAACACATGATCTCTCCTTCCCAACCCATCCCCAGATATATCCTCTCTCACTTCCCCCTGAAAATTCTCTGGGGTGCTGGAGTCTGTGTCTTTGATTTTTTCCCCATGACCTGGGAAGCCCTGACACATGGTCAAACCTTCTCTCCAAACCCTGCTTTCACCACTGTTTATCCTTTTCCAAATGTGCCGTGCTCTTTCATTCATGTATTCATGTATTCATTCAATCAGTATTTATTGAAAACCTATTATGCATCAGATGGTAGCCCTGAGAACAGAATGGTTAGCAAGACAGATGTTCTCTTTGACTTCCTGTTGCCCACAGTCTGGTCTTTTCCAGACTGACTCCATGCTGTTCCCTCTATTCACAATCCTCGGCCTTCCTGCTACTCCACACCCTACCCCCCTGCAAGGCAAAGTCCTACTGATTCACATGATCCAGCCCACACTTTTCCTCCTCTGCCACCTTCCCCAACAACCTGGGGATGACAGTCAAAGTACTGAGCAGCCAGTTGGGCAATCGTAATGGACACCAGCTGTCAGCCACCAGTTTCCCAAGTTCCAAGCTACTTCATGGCAAATAGATGGGGAAACAGTGGAAACAGTGTCAGACTTTATTTTTTGGGTCCAAAATCACTGCAGATGGTGATTGCAGCCATGAAATTAAAAGACACTTACTCCTTGGAAGAAAAGTTATGACCAACCTGGATAGTATATTCAAAAGCAGAGACATTATTTTGCCAACAAGGTCTGTCTAGTCAAGGCTATGGTTTTTCCTCTGGTCACATATGGATGTGAGAGTTGGACTGTGAAGAAGGCTGAGCACCGAAGAATTGACACTTTTGAACTGTAGTGTTGGAGAAGACTCTTGAGAGTCCCTTGGACTGCAGGGAGATCCAACCAGTCCATTCTGAAGGAGATCAACCCTGGGATTTCTTTGGAAGGAATGATGCTAAAGCTGAAACTCCAGTACTTTGGCCACCTCATGGGAAGAGTTGACTCATTGGAAAAGACTCTGATGCTGGGAGGGATTGGGGGCAGGAGGAGAAGGGAAGACAGGATGAGATGGCTGGATGGCATCACGGACTCGATGGACATGAGTCTGAGTGAACTCCGGGAGTTGGTGATGGACAGGGAGGCCTGGCATGCTGCGATTCATGGGGTCGCAAAGAGTCGGACACGACTGAGCGACTGAACTGAACTGAAGCTTTATTTCTACCCTGCCACTGCCCTAGTCAGAAGTCATCACCTTGCCCGTGGGACCACGCAAATGTTATAGTATTTAAAGTCTGTTCTCTATGTCTTCTTGCCTTATCCTCCACCCACTCTCCCCACTGCACTGACACCCACAAACACATGCAAATGTGCCTGTGAGCATCCCGAAGGCAAGAATCTTTATTTATCTAGGAGAGTAACATACATAATCCAGGTACTACCTGACAGGAGCTCAATGCATCTATTAATATATTAAATGAATGCGTTGAGATAGGAAGCAATCTGGCCTTCATCCCAGAGAATTTCCTCAAATACCATCCCTCTTCAGATCAACAACATTTCCTACTTGAAGACTCAAAAACATGTTTTTAGTTTGTGTTAAGCCCATTTTCCTTTTCTTAAAGCACACCAGTCCTTTTCTAATACTTTGGAAACATTCCTATGCTTCTTCTTATATTGCTACCCCTGGTTATCAAGTTATAACAAAATAATTCTGGTATGGACTGAAATGGTGTCTGCCCCCATGTGCTGAGGCCCTAAGCCCGAGCATAAATCAGCATATGACTGTATTCAGAGATAAGATCTTTTAAGAGATCATTACATTAAAATTAGATCATTAGTTAGGCCTTAATCCAATAGGAGGAGGGCATGGCAAGCCACTCCAGTACTCTTGCCTGGAAAATCCCCATGGACAGAGGAGCCTGGCAGGCTGCAGTCCAGTAGGTTGCAAAGAGTCAGACTGAGCTACGAAACACAATCCAATAGGACTGGTGCCCTTTAATCAATTTTTTTTTTTTATCCTTTAACCTCCATGTTAATTTTTAAATTTTATATTGGAGTACAGCTGAATAGCATTATTGTGACAGTTTCAGGTGGACAGCAAAGGGACTCGGTCATACATACACATCCATTCTCCCCAAACTCCCCTCCCACCAGGCTGCCACATAACATGGGGCAGAGTTCCATGTGCTCCACAGTGGTCCTTGTTGGTTAGATGACTGGTGTCCTACTCCAGCACTCTTGCCTGGAAAATCCCATGGACGGAGGAGCCTGGTGGGCTGCAGTCCATGGGGTTGCAAAGAGTCAGACACGACTGAGCGACTTCACTTTCACTTTTCACTTTCATGCATTGGAGAAGGAAATGGCAACCCACTCCAGTGTTCTTGCCTGGAGAATCCCAGGGACAGGGGAGCCTGGTGGGCTGCCGTCTATGGGGTACACAGAATCGGACACGACTGCAGCGACTTAGCAGCAGTAGCAGCAGCAGTCCTTAAAAGAAGAGGCAATGAGAACATAGCTGCTGAGGGAAGACCATCTCAAGACACTGGGAGAAGTCAGCTCTATAGAGCCAAGGAGAGAGGCCTTAGAAGAAATCAACACTGCTGGCACTTTGATCTGGGATTTCTAGTCTCCAAAACCTGTGAGAAAATAAATCTCTGTTAAGTCACACAGACTTGGTACTCTCTTACTGCAGCCCTAGCAAACTAATATAAATACCAATTTCCCTTGCAAGTGAGTTATTGCTGTAGCAAATAACACAGCTTTTCAATGCATATGTACTATGTCCAAGTAAATTAGAAACTTCCTGGTGTTAGTGAATATGACTTATTTTTTATAGAATTTCTCATAAAACATCATACCATTTACATGCACAATAGATGCTCCATGAAAATTTCTCATTTCTTACACTGCAGAATATATGAGAACATTTCTTTGCCTTCATTTATCCCAGGGCTTCTCGAGACCGGCATTATTGCCTTTGGAGACTGGAGAATGCTTAGTCATGGGGGCTGCTCTGTGCCTTGTGGATCTTGTGGTCCATCTCAGGTTGGACCCCTACACATCAGTAGCACCAAAGCCCTGCTCTCCCCATGTTGTGACAACCAAAAAGGTCCCCAGATATTCTGCAATGTCCCCGAGAATCCAAGACACCCCTGGCTGGGCACTACTGATCTCTGGGGATGCTAGCTTTGTCTCCTCTTCCTGGATATCATGCTCAGGTTCATACAAATCGGGCTTCCTCGGAGACATGTGCTATGAATCTCAAGCATCAGAAGGGTAACAAGAAAAGTCCAAATTGATGGGTAGGAGGGCAGGTGGCGCAGCAGAAGGTGAGCTGGTAGAGATACTCTGTCCAATTTGGCTGTAGGAAGACGAGTCCCTCCAGTAGGGCCAAAGAAGAGGCTAAAAATGTCAGACGGTGGTTTCTGCTGAGTCAGAGCCCAGCCTTCTCTTCCCAAGACTTTACCTCCTGCTCACTGGTCACTAGCTAGGATCAACACAGACAAGGAGTTATTTCTATCTCCAGTAGGATTGACTATTTTAAATGAGTTTGCGGTTCTGGGCCATTTCTTAGTGGAGGAGTCTCCACATCACACAAACCACCAGGGAAATTGCCACTAATTAGTATGCTCGTTAAGGACCTTAGGAAAGAAGGTGGCGGCTGAAAGGGCTGGCGCCCCAGCACTGCGGTCTTCCTCCGAGGCTGGCCGGGCACACGGGGGCTGAGTCTGGGGTTCAGCAGACAGCATGGCCTCTTACTCCCTAAACCACCTCCTTCTTGGAGAACCATCTCGGATGATCCTCTGGACTCCATCAATGAGAGCCTCTCAGGCATGGAAAAAAAATCCACTGATGACATGAGGAAGGTAACCTGGCCAGTCTTCTCCACCAAGATGCTGAAAGAATGATGGATAGTACTATGTGGCCAAAAACTGCAATCCAGTCTGCTGGTTCCAATGCTTCTACCATTTGAGATCATACCCCCAGGAGGCAGAAGCAGAGGTGGGAAATAAGACAGACTAGGAAGGGGCTTCTCATACCAACAATCAGACATTTGGACTATTTCGGGACTCGTGAAAATTCCCACATTGAGAAATCTTTTTCTCTGATGTTTCTGGGGGAACCATATTTAAGACACTGGTGACTTAAATTCTGTAATCCTTTAAAACATTTTTTTTTAATTTGGCTGTACTGTACAGCATATAGGATCGTACTTCCCAGACCAGGGATTGAACCTGCGCCCCCTGCATTGGAATCATGAAATCTTAACCACTGGACCACCAGGGAAGCCCAAAATCCCTGAAATCTGGTGCTACAAGGATTCCCAGCCATACATACATTTAAATAACTGTAACATAGATAATCAAAAGCTCCCCAAGGAGGAGAAGGAAGCCTGGTGCTCTCCAAGTTACTCTAGATGTGCATTTTTTTGCTGCAAAACCCAATATCAGACCCATCAACACTTTCCGTTTCCACTTTCTGAATGACTCACCATGCCATTTACCATCCCAGATGTACCAAGGGTATCAGTGAGACAAAACGTACCCACCCTCAGACTTCAAAGGAAGTCTGTGCTGCGTTCTTACTGCAGACCGTCACACCTGCTCCCTCTCTCTCATCTCTGCCCTGGGAGACAGATGCAAAACTGAGTCTGATTTGACTAAAGGGCACCCACACATCTGGAGCTGGAGTGAATACGCACAGGCCACAGGCTAAAATGTCAAGGGAGGTTTCACAGCAGCCCCCACAGCTTCCCTATTTCCTTTTAGCAAAACAGCATGATGCATAGAGTTCTGCTTATAGGATGCAGCTTGGGGACTTAATAAAGGCAAAGGACTCCTTGCATCTCTTTAGGGAGGGGTAAGTTTAGCTGCCATCAACCCTAATGCTCGATACAAACCACCCCTTATTCATGTTAGCACAGTTTCCTTTGTCCTTGTACCATTTTCCATGCTAAATTGCACGCTGAGGTCCTGCTTATCTAGACAAAGACAATAATGGCCCCTTGACTTAGAGCTCACTAGAACAGCGTTACCACTTTTGTAGTGGGTTGTAATAGCTATACCATGGTTACCGTTCATTTCATTTAACAAATAAGAAAAAACAGAAAGGCACCAAAACTGATACAGATGCTAAAGACACATAGTAAGCTAAAAGGACCCATGATGTGAAGTGGGGCTTCGTCCCCCATCTTGGAAGAGAGTGTCAGAGAAGTCATTTTTCTTTTTCCTTTCAACATATACTGTGTCCCATGAGCACCTGATCCAACGGGAAAATAGCAAGTGTGGAAAATTTAGGATACAGCCCAAGCTGCCACAGCATGGCAACCTCAAAACACAGCACCTCAAACAGAATGGACACATATTTCCTTTTATTGGAGGAGTGCAGGGGTTTGGGGCCAGTCAGAACAAGAAACTAACTTTGTTCCATGAGGTCCTCCAGGAACCCAGGCTCTCCTTCTTATTTTCTTCATTAAGTTTTAATCTATATAGAGTCCAACTTACTTTTTTTTTTTCTTAGATTTTTTTTTTTTTTTGATGTGGACCATTTTTGAAGACTTTATTGAATTTGTTACAATATTGCTTCTGTTTCATGTTTTGCTCCTTTTTCCAAGAGGCATGTTGGATCTTAGCCACCTGACCAGGGATCGAACTTGCATCCCTTACATTGGGAGGCAAAGTTCCAACTGCTGGACTATCAGGGAAGCCCCCAGTTTTAAATGTACCCTTCTACTTTGGGCTCCACTGCTCCCCAGGATGTTACCCTCCTCTACAGCACCTCTTTTCCACTCTACCCCACAGAAAGGATGAAAGACAGCCAGCTTCTGTTTTAAAGGGAGCTCACAGCCCATGGACCAGAATGTAATCACATAGCTATCTTCAGGGTAGCCTACGAAATGGAACCTGTGTGCTCAACTAAAACTTGGAAGATTCTGTTACTAAAAGGATAAAATAAAAAGTGAATACAACAGGAGATCATGCCACAATATCAAAATCTTAATGAAACTTATGAGCGGTGTTATTTACCAACATCTTTATCAAATGAGAATGTTATTCAGTCACTACGTCGTGTCCAACTCTTTGTAACCCCGTGAACTTCAGTACACCAAGCTTCCCTCTCCTTCACTATCTACCTGAGTTTGGTCAAACCCATGTCCATCAAGTCGGTGATGCCATCCAACCACCTCATTCTCTGTAGTTCCCTTCTCCTCCTGCCCTCAATCTTTCCTAGCATCAAAGTCTTTTCCAATGAGTCTGCTCTTCGCATCAGGTGGCCAAAGTATTGGTGCTTCAGCTTCAGCATTAGTCTTTCCAATGTATATTCAGGGTTGCTTTTTTTTAGGATTGACTTGTAGTCCAAGGGATGCTCAGGAGTCTTCTCTGACATCTTTTATCAAATGAGAATAAAATACCCTTTAATCAAATGTGAATATAATACTTTTATCAAATGAAAATACAGTACTAGTATTTGTATTAGAACACAGTTTGCAAACCATCAACAAAGCAAAGTTTCTTGCAGCAGTATCCCTTATTTGTTGTAAGTATCCTTCCATTTTTTCCCCAAAGAATCTGAATCAGAAGTATAAAATTTTCTGTCAAACACAGGAGGCTGTCACCGCATAGTGTCTTTGACATTTTCCTTTAGCTAGATCTGAAATTTACTTTCAATGACTCTGGCAATTGTAAAAGGAAGATATCTGTGGAGAAAGAATCTTTTCAGCCCAAAGCAATTCTGCAATCTACGGTTCAGCGTTATCTGGCACAACAAGAAAACAAGCTGGTGCTGTTCTCTGAATCACATATTTCCTGTGCTATTGGCTGTGACTGGGATCGGATCTTAATTTCCCATGAAAATGCAAGAAGGATGAAGTTCTGTAGAACATTCATATTCCTTTAGGTAGTTGTTTCTTTGATGAAACATGACTAATTGTTGGCAGAAAAAAACTTCTGATTGAGCGTAGGAAAATAAAAGATGCTATCAGTGTGTTAATGAGATTTTTGTGGTGCTCCTACAAAACAAATATATGATAATGTTGATTCTAAATGATCAAAACAGCAGTGAATATGATGTTTATCTGTTTAGAAAATATCAGCGCCTAAGAGCAACATTTCTATAATCCATTGCCATGATGTATTGGCTGAGCAGAAGCAGACATCCTTCCAGCCTTAATAGCAGGAATAACAGTAACAATAACAACATCAATAATCACAGCAGCTATAATTTCTTTATTCTACTATTTATTGGCCACTATGCTAATTACTATTTATGTAATCTTCTTGTAATTTTCACAATGACTTTGTTGTGGTTCAGTCGCTAAGTGTGTTCGACTCTTTGTGACCCCACAAAGAGTCGGACTGTAGCACACCACACTCTTTTGTCCTCCACTATCTCTCAGAGTTTGCTCAAATTCACATCCATTGAGTCAAGGATGCTGTCTAAACATCTCATCCTCTGCTGCCCCCTTCTACTTTTGCCTTTAATCTTTCCCAGTTCAGGGTCTTTTCCAACAAGTCGGCTCTTTGCATCAAGTGGCCAAAGTATTGGAGCTTCAGCTTCAACATCAGTCCTTCCAATGACTACTAAGGACTGATTTCCTTTAGGATTGACTGCTTTGATCTCCTTGCAGTCCAAGGGACTCTCAAGAGTCTTCTCCAGCATCACAATGAAACTGCGAGGTAAATGCAATGGGCATTATTCTCATGGTGTGCTTAGTTGCTCAGTCGTGTCTGCCTCTTGGCGACCCCATGGACTGTAGTTCACCAGGCTCCTCTGTCCATGGGATTCCCAGGCAAGAGTACTGGAGTGGGCTGCCATCTCCTCCTCCAATTCTTGTTTTAGGCCCAGAGAATAACTGCCTAAGCTTACCCAGTCGTTGTAGCGGTGTACATTATAGCTGACATGGTGCTTTCCCTGTGCCAGACCATGTCCCAAAAGCAGTGAAGCTGGATTCGAATCCACGGCGTGTGTGAGGCATATGATGCCTTGCAAAATGAGACTTCTGTTGCCAGAGTCAAACGCCAGATTCATCACAAGCCACAGGCTTCCTCCTGCTGTATGCAGCCACTCAAGTGGCTTCAGATAGTGCAGGTTTGAGCAACCTAACAAGTCCGGCAGTGGCGTGGGATTCTAAAGTAAACCTGAATCCTGGAGCGCCTGCCTTCTCCTGTGACCAGTTACACGTGCTTGGAGTGGCTGAGGGCCAGGCCGGCTGCAGAAATGCTGGACTGGAACTGCGGCTGCCAGCAGCTGTGCTCTCCTTCGAATCCCACAAATTTGTCTGAAGCAGATAAATATAATGCTGATCTGAATGATACACCCCACATCCTCAATACTCGAAACGGAGACATTGAAAGGAAGCCACTATGAACTAAGGGAGAGAGATTCCATATTGCTTTTTAATCCTTTCTAGTACACTCCAGTGTTCTTGCCTGGAGAATCCCAGGGACAGCAGAGCCTGTCTGACAGTCTGACAGAGTCGGACACAACTGAAGCAACTTAGCAGCAGCAGCAGCAGCAGTACTTAACAGAGTGCCTTTCCCATTGTGTGTTCTCCATAACACTCAGTAAACAGTTGTGATTGGCTTTAAGGGAGAGAAAAGTAAAAGTGAATTGACTAAGTAGGTGACTTAGGAGTCTTCCTTGATTTTAAACAATGGATTTATGACAAGTAAATTAAACCAAGAGTTTTGGCTGGTTGATGAACAGATGATGGTACCCAAAAAGGTTAAATGGCAGAGTTCTCTGTTGTGACTTCCTTTTGCCATATAGATAGAAATAAGAACGCTCTTGGCTTCAATTTGTTTTATTGCAACAGCTTGCATTCAGTCATCTGGAATGTAAACTTCTGGATGTGGTACGTATATATACAATGAAATATTACTCGACCATAAAAAGGAACAAAATTGGGGCATTTGTCATGATGTGGATGAATCTAGAGTCTGTCATACAGAGTGAAGTTAAGAGAAAAATGTGTATTATATATCAATACATATATGTGGAATCTAAAAAAATGGTACTGATGAACCTATTTGCAGGGCAGGAAGCAGATGTAGAGAACAAACTTGTGGACCTGGGAGGAAGGGAAAGTTGGGACAAATTGAGAGAGTAGTATTAATATATATACAGTGTGCTGTGCTGTGCTTAATTGCTCATAGTTCCTCAGTAATGTCTGACTCTCTGCAACCCTGTGAACTGTAGCCTGCCAGGCACCTCTGTCCCTGGGAATTCTCCAGGAAAGAACACAGGTGTAGGTTGCCATGCCCTCCTCCAGGGGATCTTCCCAACCCAGGGATCTAACCCAGGCATTGCAGGCAGATTCTTTACCATCTGAGCCACCAGGGAAGCCCATGAATACTGGAGTGGGTAGCCTATCCTTTCTGCAGGGGATCTTCCCAATCTAGCAATTGAACCAGGGTCTCTTGCATTGAAGGCGGATTCTTCACCAGCTGAGCTACTGGGGTAGCCTGTATACACGTGTAAAACAGATGGCTAGTGGGAAGCTGCTGTATAGCACAGAGAGATCAGTTCGGTGCTCTGTAAGGACGTAGTGGGGTATGATGAGGGCGGGAGAGAGGCTCAGGAGGGAGGGCAAACACAACTGATTCCCTTACAGCGAAAATTGACCCAGCATTGAAACTCCAGGCGAGAATACTGGAGTGGGTTGTCATTTCCTTCTGCATTGAAAAGCAATCATACTCCAATAAAAATAAGAAAAATACAATGCAAACTTCTATCTGTAAACTATGCTTCAAAAGTTTCTAGAAATTCATGACACATGGCTAGTGGAAGATATATGGACATTCACAAATTATACTAATATTAATTACTGGGCTATAAATAAATTTAAAATAAATTTGCCTAGTATTATTATTGTGATTATTAGTATTAGTAATTGAATTTACTTGAATCATACCACTTGATGTCTTTGTCCTAAAAAAAAATTTTTTTAACCCATAGTTTTCAATTGTTGAGACAGCTGTTTCGTCTCCCTTCTGCAGAAGCTCATGATTATAAGGGTTAATCAAATATTAATAATACTGCCTCAGACACTATCTAACTCTAAACATTTATGCTTCAACATGCTTTTTTCATCATCTTAATGTCTCCCACCCACACAGGGAGGTTTTGGAGGGTACGGTTTCTGTCTTATAAGACATCATGTTAAACCACCATATCACAACCCCAATAAATTCCCACAAATCTTTCTAAAAAGAATAATCACCTTAACTTGTACATTTCTTGAAGGGAAAGATTTTATATCTTTTTTTTTTCTCAGTAGTGACTATGAAGCTTCATGTTCATGTGGGATGTTTGATCATTACCTTTGATAAAAAGAAAGAGAAACCAAAGTAAACACGTCAATCATCACACCACTTGATAAGCAAACTGAAGATGATTTGCAGTGATAAGTACCAACAAGGCAAAAAGACACTTGACATTTTCAGTCATACCCAGTATTTCTAAATGCAGTTGCTGAAGTGTGGGCTCTGCCTGTGTATCCAAGGTCCAGTGTTGCCTCAAGACCCCAACCACAGCAAAGCAGTTCAGAAGCTTAATGGTGAAGCTCACGTTGACTCTGTTTATATTTACTGAGCAACGACTAAGTCCAGCACTACTTTCGGAGCTGTGAGAAATACTAAAAAAACCAATGAGATTCTACAAAGAAGAGACTACTAATAATTCAAGGCAATTAACTCAAAAGTTAATGGTGTATATGGCCTTGTTTCTCCTGGTTTTCTAATGTTTTGTTCTTAGGACCCTATTATAGTCTTCAAAATTATAGAGAAACTCAAAAACCTTTATTTGTATCTATCAATAATTACCATGTTAAAATTTAAAACTCTTTATAGTAGTAGCTCAGTCAAAAATAACAAAAGTGACATCACTGCACATTAATAGAAATAATATGTTGTTAGGAAAAATATTTTTCAAACAAAAAAAGTGAGAAAACAATTTTCTTTCAGAAAAGTGTTGCTGTTTCACATTTTTGCATATTTCTTTAATGTCTGATTTAGTAGAGAAGAGTTGGATTCTCAAATCAGTGTCTATTATGTGAGGTTGCTCAGTTGTGTCCAACTCTTTGAGACCCCATGGACTGTAGCTTACCAGGATCCTCCATCCATGGAATTTTCCAGACAAGAGTGCTGGAGTTAGGTTGCCATTTCCTTCTCTAGGGGATCTTCTCAACGCATAGATCAAACCTAAGTCTCCCACATTTCAGGCAGACATTGCTTCTTAGAGTTTGTGAGTAAATTCCAACATAATGAAATATTATAAAGCCATTAACAAGATGACAAAGACTTCTGTTTTTTTCAGTAGAAATCTAAGATATATAAATATATTGCTGAGTAAAAAATGCAAGCTGCCTGATGTCGTTTAGGTAAAGTTGCATTAGTTCAGTTCAGTTCAGTTCAGTCGCTCAGTTGTGTCCGACTCTTTGTGACCCCATGAACCCCAGCACGCCAGGCCTCCCTGTCCATCACCAACTCCCGGAGTTCACTCAGACTCACGTCCATCGAGTCAGTGATGCCATCCAGCCATCTCATCCTCTGTCGTCCCCTTCTCCTCCTGGCCCCAATCCCTCCCAGCATCAGAGTCTTTTCCAATGAGTCAACTCTTCGCATGAGGTGGCCAAAGTACTGGAGCTTCAGTTTTCGCATCATTCCTTCCAAAGAAATCCCAAGGCTGATCTCCTTCAGAATGGACTGGTTGAATCTCCCTGCAGTCCAAGGGACTCTCAGGAGTCTTCTCCAACACCACAGTTCAGAAGCATCAATTCTTTGGTGCTCAGCTTTCTTCACAGTCCAACTCTCACATCCATACATGACCACTGGAAAAACCATAGCCTTGACTAGACAGACTTTTGTTGGCAAGTAACGTCTCTGCTTTTGAATATGCTATCTAGGTTGGTCGTAACTTTTCTTCCAAGGAGCAAGCATCTTTTAACTTCATGGCTGCAGTCACTATCTGCAGTGATTTTGGAGCCCAAGAATATAAAGTCTCTCACTGTTTCCCTTGTTTCCCCATCCATTTGCCGTGAGGTGATGGAACCAGATGCCATGATCTTGGTTTTCTGAATGTTGAGTTTTAAGCCAACTTTTTCACTCTCCTCTTTCACTTTCATCAAGAGGCTCTTTAGTTCCTCTTCACTGTCTGCCATAAGGGTGGTGTCATCTGCATATCTGAGGTTATTGATATTTCTCCCGTCAATCTTGATTCCAGCTTGTGTTTCTTCCAGTCCAGAGTTTCTCATGATGTATTCTGCATATAAGTTAAATAAGCAGGGTGACAATATACAGCCTTGACGTACTCCTTTTCCTATTTGGAACCAGTCTGTTGTTCCATGTCCACTTCTAACTGTTGCTTCCTGACCTGCATACAGATTTCTCAAGAGGCAGGTCAGGTGGTCTGGTATTCCCATCTCTTTGAGAATTCTCCACAGTTTCTTGTGATCCACACAGTCAAAGGCGTTGGCATAGTCAATAAAGCAGA
The DNA here is from genome assembly GCA_006408695.1 of Aepyceros melampus. NCBI lineage: Eukaryota > Metazoa > Chordata > Mammalia > Artiodactyla > Bovidae > Aepyceros > Aepyceros melampus. The sequence continues at coordinate 473,896 of SJXQ01000147.1, forward strand.
AATAGATGTTTTTCTGGAACTCTCTTGCTTTTTCCATGATCCAGCGGATGTTGGCAATTTGATCTCTGGTTCCTCTGCCTTTTCTAAAACCAGCTTGAACATTTGGAAGTTCACAGTTCACGTATTGCTGAAGCCTGGCTTGGAGAATTTTGAGCATTACACTACTAGCGTGTGAGATGAGTGCAATTGTGTGGTAGTTTGAGCATTCTTTGGCATTGCCTTTCTTTGGGATTGGAATGAAAACTGACCTTTTCCAGTTCTGTGGCCACTGCTGAGTTTTCCAAATTTGCTGGCATATTGAGTGCAGCACTTTCACAGCATCATTTTTCAGGATTTGAAATAGCTCAATAGGAATTCCATCACCTCCACTAGCTTTGTTCATAGTGATGCTTTCTAAGACCCAGTTGACTTCACATTCCAGGAAAGTTGCATACATATACTCAAATTATATAAATTCATATACATTTCTATGAATTATATAAATTCATATAAATCCATACTCTTGTCTGGATAAATGTGTATGGATTTATTATCTAAAAAGATTTGGAAATGAGGTTCTTTCCTCCTCTTTTCTGAATTAATTAAATGTTTATATTAAGCGGCGTGTATAATCTAAAACAATTTGTTTAGTGTAGGACTTTTTTCAAACAAGGCATTTTTTTAAGCTCTGCAATAATCCCACTCCAGAACTGCTTCTCTCCTGGTCACTGGAGACATCATTGGCTATCATAGTCAAACTTGATTCTGCCTCAAGAAGCAGGATATCTTCCTCAAAATTTCTTCCTTGAATGAGCTTTTTTTGCGAATCACTTTTTAACTTCTGATTATATTTGTAATGGATTTCTTCCTTGATGGCTCAGCAGGTAAAGAATCCACCTGCAATGCAGGAGACACTGGAGACATGAGTTTGATCCCTGAGTCAGGAAGATCCCATGGAGAAGGAAATGGCAACCCACTGCAGGATTCTTGCCTGGAAAACTCCATGAACTGGGGAGCTTGGCAGGCTACAGTGCATGGGGTTGCAAAGAGTCAGATAAAGCATACAAGCATACACACACAATACTCGTAACAGATGTTGGTTGGAGAAAATCACCAAGAATATTGACAAGCATCACTTCCATTCAGTGGCTCAATATCTCATTGCACTGTTTCCCCTTCTCTTTCCCAGTCATTTCTTTCCATGTTTTCTGTTATGAAATTTGAGAAATGAATCCAGGAAATCCTATCAACCAGTTCAATAACCTCTTTCTAGAAGCCCTTGCTTTTGTTTATGTAGCAGAGGCTACTGGACAGCTACCCTGCCAGACCCACTTCTGGGTGAAAATGCTGCAGAAATAAATTTCCTGATATGTAACCTAACTACCTCTTTTGAAGCTTTGTCCAGGGTCTGGATCTCTTGTCACACATAGGAGGTGGTACCTATACTCAAAGTGCTTCAGTGACTGGGACATGTTCCACTTATAGAGTAATTATATCTCTTTTGGAGGATGAAAGAACCAACCATGGAAAAGGTTCCTTTCTGTTTCCATAAACATTTAGAAAACATACATGTACACCAGTGTAGCAGCACTATTCACAACTGCCAAGACATGGGAGCAAACTAAATGTCTGACAGATGAATGAATAAAGAAAATGTGGTACATACTCATACAGTGGAATATTACTCAGTCATTAAAAAAGAATGAGATAATGCCATTGGCAGCAACAGGGATGGACCTAGAGACTGTCATACTAAGTGAAATAAGCCAGACAGGGAAAGACAAATATCATATGATATCCCTTGTGTGAGTGATCTAAAGAAAATGATACATATAAACTTACATACAAAACAGAAATAGACCCACAGACATAGAAAACAAATGTATGGGGACTTCCCTGATGGTCCAGCAGTTAAGAATCCGCCCACCAATGCAGAGGACACGGGTTTGATCCCTAGTATGGGAAGATCCCACATGCTGCAAAGCACCAAGCCTGGGGGCCACCGCTGCTGAGCTCTAGGGCCCGTGTGCAGCCATTGCAACGAGAAGCCCACGCACCACAGGAAGGGTAGCCCTTGCTCACTGCAACTAGGAAAAACCCTCGTGCAGCAATAAAGACTTAATGCCACCAAAAGAAGAAAGAAAGAAAACAAGCTTTTTGATTCTCAAAGGGGAAAGGACAGGGAAGGGATAAATTAGAAGTCTGGGGTTAACATATATCTGCTATTATACAGAAATACATAACTAACAAGGACCTAATGTATAGTACAGGGAACTATACTCAATATTTTGTAATAATCAATAAGGGAAAAGAATCTGAAAAAGAATATAGATAGATGAATATATATATATATGTAATTGATACTTTGCTATATACCTGAAACTAACACAACATTGTAAATCAACTATATTTCAATAAAAATAAAAAATAAAAATGACCCCCCCATCAAAAAATATGGGTAAGAGCAGACAAAGGGAAAATTATTAACCAGTGCTAGCTACTTCCCTGTATATTAGACGGGAAACCTTTCAATAACCTAAATTCATACTTCAACGATAATTTGATATTCTTAAAGAGATGAAAGAGGAGTGGCAAAGATGAAATGTCTGTAGGAAACAAAATATTTGGAGCATTTTCTATGTGTGAGATGTTCTGCTGGTGTTTTCAGACACTCAAGAGATATACATGCAACACTCTTGTGAGACTGGTATTTTATCCTTGCTTTACAGAAGAGAAATATGAGGCTCAGAGAAGTAGAAAAACACATCTTGAGGTCACAAAGCTGAGATGATCTAAAACGTTCCAACGACTGGGACAGATCAAAATATGTGCTTGCCCCCAATCTAATTATTTAATTTCACTTGTATGAATCATCCAATGTGTACAAATTAATTTGAGTGAAAAGGACATAGAGAGAAACAAATTCTTTGATTTTTAATAGGGCTGGACTGTAAAACTGCAATGCACCTAACTTCAGCATATTACTTATTATTTTCCCCTGTGTACACAGCAGTGTGCTTTATACCCCTGGAAGGAATAAAACTGAATACAGTTAAGTAAAGTGCACATCAGAATATTACAATGAACTAAATGACCATAATTGAAGGGACATGGGGAGAGTATTCTTGAGGTTCAGTCTTTTGTCCAGTCTTTTATAGCCTACTTAAGATTTTTTAAATATATATATATTTTCTTGGTTTATCTCACTCTTTTGACTAAAGAATGTAAATTTTCTGGAGCCCAATATTTGCTATCACATCTGCTTTTCTCTGCTCATCAGCTAATCTATGTGTGTTTTCCTGACTCATTGACTTAACACATTCTAACATGTCCTCCCACAATATGACAGATTGCCATTCTGATCAGTACTAAGCAACGGAAGATGTTGGGAGGAGGGCAATGCCATCATAACAGAAGGAGGACCAGGCTTGACAGGCATCCGAATGTAACATGTTTGATTTGATAATTATCATAATTAATTACCATGCGAGCAGCTGACCCTGCTGGACCAAGCACTGACATGGGATCTAATTTTGGCACCAGAGGTCATATGACTTTAGAGAAGCCACGTCAATGCCCCCTCCCACCTTTTTTTTTTTTTGTAGATAAGGAAACAGAGATCTGAGGCGTTAAGATGTTCAACACTCTTCCAGCTCTAAGGTGCCAGGATAGTAAATTCATGTCATTTTTCAAAGCCACTAGTTAACATGGATATGCTTTATTTTTATTCAGTGTTTGATTTACTAACCAAATCACTTTCAAAAAGAAACATTTTTGTCAACAAATCTTTTAGAGTATACTCCAATTTTCCACCATGTTTCTGCATTTTTGTAGCCTGAGATATTTTCACTCTGTGTCACCTGCTGGTTCTCATCTTTGGACAATAATTGGGTGGGCTACTGACTGCTTACAACACTAACCCTTTCTGATAATGCAGGAAACTGTAGGCCCAAAGTTACTCCCATCTGTATTCTAGTTTTATTCCCACACATTTTATAATTTTCAATTCAACTCCTCAAACATTTACTATGTGCCAACACATAAGCCAGGCAAGGCTTTGAATTCAAAGAATAAACACTTGCTAACAGCAAATACCAGACCACCTGACCTGCCTCCTGAAAAATCTGTATGCAGGTCAAGAAGCAACAGCTGGACATGGAACAACAGACTGGTTCCAAATCAGGAAAGGAGTACATCAAGGCTGTATATTGTCACTCTGCTTATTTAACTTATATGCAGAGTACATCATGTGAAATGCCAAGCTGGAGGAAGCACAAGCTGGAATCAAGATTGCCAGGAGAAATATCAATAACCTCAGATATGAGGATGACACCACCCTTATAGAAGAACTAAAGAGCCTCTTGAAAAAAGTGAAAGAGGAAAGTGAAAAAGTTGGCTTAAAACTCACATTCAGAATACTAAGATCATGGCATCTAGTCCCATCACTTCATGGTAAATGGATGGGGAAACAAGGGAAACAGTGAGAGAGAGACTTTATATTCTTGGGCTCCAAAATCACTGCAGATGGTGACTGCAGCCATGAAGTTAAAAGACTCTTGCTCCTTGGAAGAAAAGTTGTGACCAACCTAGACAGCATATTCAAAAGCAGAGACATTACTTTGCCAACAAAGGTCCATCTAGTCAAAGCTATAATTTTTCCAATAGTCATGTATGGATGTGAGAGTTGAACTATAAAGAAAACTGAGCACAGAAGAACTGATGCTTTGAACTGTAGTGTTGGAGAAGACTCTTGAGAGTCCCTCGGACTGCAAGGAGATCCAACCAGTCAATCCTAAAAGAAATCAGTCCTGAATATTCATTGGAAGGACTGATGCTAAAGCTGAAACTCCAATACTTTGGCCACCTGATGCGAAGAACTGACTCATTGGAAAAGATCTTGATGCTGGGAAAGACTGAAGGCGGGAGGAGAAGGGGACAACAGAGGATGAGATGGTTGGATGGCATTACTGACCGGATGGACTTGAGTTTGAGTAAGCTCTGGAAGTTGGTGATGGACAGGGAGGCCTGGCATGCTGCTGTCCATGGATACAACTGAGCGACTGAACCGAAAGCTAATGGAAAACAGCAAATAACAGCTGACACATATCAAGTACTTACCAGGCATTGTTCTAAGGACTTTATTACTCATTTAATTTTCAAAATGTGTAAAGTAAGAGCTATTTTTACCCCCATTTTACAGACAAAGTGTTAGTTGCTCAGTTGTGTCTTACTCTTTGAGACTCCATGGACTATAGACCACCAGGCTCCTCTGTCCATGGGATTTTCCAGGCAAGAATTCTGGAGTGGATTACCATTGCCTTCTTCACTGTTTTACAGGTACAGTGAAGAACATTACCCAAGATGACTCAACAATCAAGTGGCAGAGCCAGGATTCAAAGCCAAGTAATCTTGTTCCAGAACCCTCATTCTCACTATCACGGAGAAACACCAACTCATAAGCAAATAAATTTCATCTGAGAGGGCTTCTCCACTCCTGTGGGATTAGTAAAAGCAGAAACCAAACCCCACCTCAAACCTCTGAATCCAAATTTCTAACAAGAGGATTCAAGCAGCATTATAAAAGAAAAGAAAGAAAGAAAAGCTCCATGGAAGAGACTTCCCTGGTGGTCCAGTGGTTAAGATTTCACCTTCCAATACAGAGGGTGCAGTTTTGATCCCTAGGTGGGGAGCCAAGATCTCATATGCCTGTGGGCAAATATATATATATATATATATATATATATATATATCAGAAGCAATATTGAAACAAATTCAATAAAGACTTTAAAAATGGTCCACATCAAAAAGAAATCTTAAAAAAATTTTTTTAATTAAAAAAAATAAAAATCCTCCACAAATGATTTTGATCCAGTTGAAAAGTGACATCATACAGACCCTAACAGACTTATAGTGGAATTGGAGGCATGGTGGGGGCACCCAGATTGGTTCAGTCAGGGGTGTTCAGGAAAGACTTTCCAGAGGACTGACACATGCTTGCAAGCTAAGTCACTCAGTCGTGTCCAACTCTCTGCTACCCCATGGACTGTAGCCTGCCAGGCTCCTCTGTCTGTGGGATTCTCTAGGCAAGAACACTAGAATGGGTTACCATGCCTTCCTCCACAAGATCTTCCCCACCCAGGGATCAAACTAGGGTCTCTTAGATCTCCTGCATTGGCAGGTAGGTCCTTTACAAATAGCACCACCTGGGAAGCCCAAATGACACATGAACAAGCTCCAAAAGAGTGATAGGAATCTTCCAGAAGGACAAAGAGAGAAAGAGGAAGGAGGTCATGTGTGGAAAGGCACAGAGGTGTCCAGTACTGGGGGACTTTAGTGTGGCTGAGTGTTGGAGATTGCTCATCCTGGCCTTATCCAAGATACGATTAGCAGCCGATCTGCATTTTTGAAAGATGCCTTTGACCACTGCGTGGAAGGATTAGATGGAAGGGAATTGTAGGTGAGACAATCAGAGTCTGTCAGAAGCCCAGGAGAGAGGCATTGGAACTAAGCTGGTATATATATATATATATCAGAAGCAATATTGAAACAAATTCAATAAAGACTTTAAAAATGGTCCACATCAAAAAGAAATCTTAAAAAAATTTTTTTAATTAAAAAAAATAAAAATCCTCCACAAATGATTTTGATCCAGTTGAAAAGTGACATCATACAGACCCTAACAGACTTATAGTGGAATTGGAGGCATGGTGGGGGCACCCAGATTGGTTCAGTCAGGGGTGTTCAGGAAAGACTTTCCAGAGGACTGACACATGCTTGCAAGCTAAGTCACTCAGTCGTGTCCAACTCTCTGCTACCCCATGGACTGTAGCCTGCCAGGCTCCTCTGTCTGTGGGATTCTCTAGGCAAGAACACTAGAATGGGTTACCATGCCTTCCTCCACAAGATCTTCCCCACCCAGGGATCAAACTAGGGTCTCTTAGATCTCCTGCATTGGCAGGTAGGTCCTTTACAAATAGCACCACCTGGGAAGCCCAAATGACACATGAACAAGCTCCAAAAGAGTGATAGGAATCTTCCAGAAGGACAAAGAGAGAAAGAGGAAGGAGGTCATGTGTGGAAAGGCACAGAGGTGTCCAGTACTGGGGGACTTTAGTGTGGCTGAGTGTTGGAGATTGCTCATCCTGGCCTTATCCAAGATACGATTAGCATCCGATCTGCATTTTTGAAAGATGCCTTTGACCACTGCGTGGAAGGATTAGATGGAAGGGAGATTGTAGGTGAGACAATCAGAGTCTGTCAGAAGCCCAGGAGAGAGGCATTGGAACTAAGCTGGCAGCCATTTTAGGGATGAGGCGGGAGGAGCAGTTCAGGAGAAGAGAACAAGCCCAACTTAGTGACGGGTTGCGGCGAGAGGGGAAGAGCCGTCAAAGGGAGCTCTGCAGCTTCCGGCTTTGCTAAGCTGATGGCTGATGGTGCTATGAGCCAGAATAGGGGAGAAGAGAGAGAGTCTGAGGTTCCGTGGAGCTTCTGGAGATGGTGAAGCATCTGCCGACAATGCGGGAGACCCGGGTTTGATGGGAGGATCTCCTGGAGAAGGGAATGACAACCCACTCTAGTATTCTTGCCTGGAGAATTCCATGGACAGAGGAGCTTGGCGGGCTGCAGTCCGTGAGGGGGCAGAGTCGGACACGATTGCGAGAGTAGCATGCAGTGCCCAGGCAGCTGCAGTCAGATATAGAAATCTAACACACAAGAAAGAAAGAGTAACAAGCGTTCAGGGCACATTAGCTGACGTGACAGCATGTGTACGGTCCAGTAAACACAGATATCTGAGGAATACAGGGTCTCCTTCAAATCCCAGAAAACCTCCCTATCCACCTGCCTGTTAGGGAGGTTCTGAACACACGTTGGCCACATGGCATGCAGGATCTTACCCTGAACAGGGATCGAACCCATGTCCACTGCGGTGAAAGCTCAGACTCTTAACACCTGGACCACCAGGGAATTCCCTCTGTGTACCTGTTTCTAGCACTCTCAAACTGGTGTGTGTGTGTGTGTGTGTGTGTGTGAAGTCACTCAGTCGTGTCCGACTCTTTGCGACCCCGTGGACTGTAACCTACTAGGCTTCTCCATCCATGGGATTCTCCAGGCAAGAATACTGGAGTGGATTGCCATTTCCTTCTCCAGAGGATCTTCCCGACCCAGGGATTGAACCCGGGTCTCCTGCATTGGAGGCAGACGCTTTAACCTCTGAGCCACCAGGGAACTGGTACTAGTGAGTATACCTATCTGTCCCCTGTAGTAGGTGATGAGTTGCTCAATGCCAATGATTGCATCTCTTTGACTCCCCAGCAGCTAACACTGGCTTTATGACTCTCTGTGCTTCTCTGGGTAAAATGTCACCCCTCCCTTCTTTCAAGACATGGGGCTCATCTCCACTGTGAAGTGCAAGGTCAGGTCCCAAGAGGGAGATTAGCCCTTCATTCATTCATTAACTCAACATTTATTCATCAAACACTTGGGAGAAACAAAAGGGAGAGGTTTGGGCAAAGTGATAAAGAAAATTCCAGGGCATGGGGATCAAAGGTGGTCTGATAATGACTACAGGAAAAGTTCAGGGTCAAGTGGGCACAAACCTTTGCCCCTCAGCAGTTTTGCTCAGCCAGAGTGATCCTCTTAGAACATAAGCTGGTGAGTTGATGGAGGCTGGCTGGTTGGTGCTAGCCTTGTTAGGCCAGTGGGGGACCACTAGAGCATCTCTCCCTATGGTTCTTCTCCAACAGCTACCCCGGAGGAGTGCATTGTGTTTTCAGGGTCCTCAGCAGGAATAGTGGAAGCTCCATTGTCTCTTGAGACATACAGTCAAAACTTCCTCAAAGAAATTTGATCAAAGAAGAAATACCAAGGATGGGGAAGTAGAGTTCATCTCTGAATAAGAAGAGTTGTGGGAACTTCCCAGGTTGCCTAGTGGTTAGGATTCTGGACTTTTACTGCCATGGCCCAGGTTCAATGCCAGAGAACTGAGATCCCACACACTGCAGGGTGTGGCCAACAGCAAGAAGTTAAAAATAAGAAAAGGTGCAAATTCTCATTATCAAAGAAATGCAGATCAAAACCACAATGAGGTACCATCTCATGCCAGTCAGAATGGCTGCTATCAAAAAGTCTACAAACAATAAATACTGGAGAGGGTGTGGAGAAAAGGGAACCCTCTTACACTGTTGGTGGGAATGCAAACTAGTACCGCCACTATGGAGAGCAGTGTGCAGATTCCTTAAAAAACTGGAAATAGAACTGCCATTTGACCCAGCAATCCCACTGCTGGGCATACGCACTGAGGAAACCGGAATTGAAAGAGACACATATACCCCAATGTTCATCGCAGCACTGTTTACAATAGCCAGGACATGGAAGCAACATAGATGTCCATCAACAGATGAATGGATAAGAAAGCTGTGGTACATATACATAATGGAGTATTACTCAGCCATTAAAAAGAATATATTTGAATCAGTTCTAATGAGGTGGATGAAACTGGAGCCTATTATACAGAGTGAAGTAAGCCAGAAAGAAAAACACCAATACAGTATACTAATGCATATATATGGAATTTAGAAAGAGGTAACAATGACCCTGTATATGAGACAGCAAAAGAGACACAGATGTATAGAACTGTCTTTTGGACTCTGTGAGAGAAGGCGAGGGTGGGATGATCTGAGAGAATAGCATTGAAACATGTATGTCACCATATGTGAAACAGATCACCAGTCCAGGTTTGATGCATGAGACAGGGTGCTCGGGGCTGGTGCACTGGGGTGACCCAGAGGGATGGGAAGGGGAGGGAGATGAGAGGGGGGTTCAGGATGGGGAACACATGTACACCCGTGGCAGATTCATGTTGATGTACGGCAAAAACCACCACAATATTGTAAAGTAATTAACCTCCAATTAAAATTAATTAATTAATTAATTTTACAAAGAAGAGGTGCAAATTACTGTGGCCATTTTGAAAACCAACCTTAGAAGGAGTAACTGAGCTCTACCATGCTGAACTCAGATTTTCCTCTTTTTATCAGTTCTTATCTTTTTATGCTCAACCCCCACTCCAGTTTCTCTCACCCTACCCAATGGCAATCATTCTGGTTTGTTCGTTGTGCATCTTTCCTTTGTATGTGTGTATGTGCTCAGTCGTGTCCGACTCTTTGCAACTCCATGGACTGTAACCCACCAGGCTCCTCTATCCATGGAATTCTCCAGGCAAGAATGCTTGAGTGGGTTGCCATTCCAACTCTAGGGGATCTTCCTGACCCAGGGATCGAACCTGTGTCTCTTGCATCGCCTGCATTGGCAGGTGGATTCTTTACCACTGTTCCACCTGGGAAACCTGTCCCCAAAATTCATGTACTGGTGTTTTGTGTGCACGTGCTTTTATTTCATGTTAAAGGTATTTCGTGTGTATCTCACTCTGTTTATCACTTTACTCATCTTTGTACCTTTAAGATATATCTATGATGCTCCATCTAACATTATGCTTGTGTTTATGGAGTTACCTCACTTGATCATATTTATTTATAAAACCATTGTTGGATTCAGCTAGCTAACATTTTAAGAATGAGGCATCTACATTCAACAGTGAAATGGGCCCATATTGTTTTAAAGTTTTAGAATGTAGTCTACATGATACTAATCCTTTGGTTCTTATGGCAACTTCCTTTATGGCTTAATAAATGTTCCATTTTCTTTCTCAGTCTCTGCCTATGTCCCTCTTTTAATACATCTATGTGTGAGGTTCTCTTATCTTGCTAATGGGTCTTTTAATCTTTTATCTGTAATTCTAGGAAGTTAGTCTCCATGATTTCTCCATACATTTCTTTTTTCATATTTTCCTCTTTCTGATGGTTCCTATCAGATGAATAATGGCATTTCTACTTCGGCCTTCGGTGCCCTTGCATTTGGCTTTTCTCGTAAATTTCCTCTCCAGTTTCCTTCTGGCAAAGTCCCTCAATCTTATATCCTAAACTCACAAGCTTGGTCTCGGATGTGCTCTTCCAAGTATTTATCCCTTCTCCATGTTACTGATTCAACTATTAAATTTTTCATTCATACTTCTATTTTTTTTTTTTTTTACTTCTCAGTTGGTCTTATAGTTCTAATACTGTCCCTTATCATATATATATGACTTCCCAGGTGGCACTAGTGGTAAAGAATCTGCCTGCCAATGCACAAGACAAGGGTTTGATCCCTGGCTTGGGAAGATCCCCTGGGGTAGGAAATGGCAACCCTCTCCAGTATGCTTGCCTGGGAAATCACATGGATAGAGGAGCCTGGCAGGCTACAGTCCATGGGGTTGCAAAGAGTCAGACATGATTGAGCAACTGAGCACACCCAATATATATATAGTGTGCTATGCGCTTGGGTCAGTTGGGTCTCTGTCACTATATGGCCAATGGCATCTGACTCATCTTTTAGGCAGTAACTTTCAGGTTCATTTCCTCTGGGACCATTAGATTCTTTTTCTGGGCATGTGTTTTGGAGTAGAGTTCAAGCCCTAGCTTGTGTCACTGGGGGTGATTTTCAGGGCTAAGGACAAGCTTCATGTAGGGAGCCCTGGGCATCATAGAAGCACTGTTGCTTGCTCCCATTTGCTGCTCCATCACCAAGCAACCACCATAGCCAGAATTTTGCATTTAAGTCCCTAGAGATGGACAAAGCTGGAACAATGTCACCTCCCCAGCCCAAGACCTGTAGGGAGAGGGCTGGACATCAGCAGGTTGTCTACACCTCTTTCTTGCCTCCTCCATCTGGCAGGACTCTCACCCTGCCCTTCAGTCACCCAGACCCCTGGTACCAGCCCTGCCACTGCCGAGGTCCCTACTGGTGCTGTAACAAATTCCCACAAACTTTGTGGCATTAAACAACAGAAATGCATTGTCTTATATGTCTGGAGGTCAGAAATCCAAAATGAGATTCACAAGGCTGAGGTCAAGCTGTTGGCAGGGGTGGCTCCTTCTGGAAGACCCAGGGGAGAATCCACTTCCTTGCCTTTTTCAGCTTCTTGTGGCCACCTGAATTCCTTGATGTGTGACCTTTTTATCTGTCTTCAAACTGCGTCACTCTGACCCCTGCTTCCAAGATCTCAGCATCCTCTCCTCTGATTCCTCCAATTCCTCCTGTGTCCCTTCCATGTATCAGCCTCCCAGATAATCCAGGATAAGCTCCTCCTCTCAAGATCCTTAACTCGATCACATCTGGAAAGTCCCATTGCCATATAAAAGTAACACAGATTTCAGGAATTAGGATGTGAACTTATTTAGGAGTCATTATTCTGCTGACCACAACCATATCATAGAAGTAGGATGAGCAATCTAAGGTTATACATTAGTAGGGGTGTTTGGAAGCACAGAGTTTATAAATAAAAATGAGATGAGATCTCTCCCTATAAAGAAATGCATCATACAGATAATATTTAGAAAACAGATGTGTAGATTAACAGGATGTGGACTGTTTGTGAAATTAACCAGCTTCAAGGTTCAAAAGTTCCTATACTTTGGCCACCTGATTCGAAGAGCTGACTCATGGAAAAGATCCTGATGCTGGGAAAGAATGAGGGCAGGAGGAAAAGGGAGCGACAGAGCATGAGGTGGTTTGATGGCATCACTGACTCAATGGACATGAGTTTGAGCAAGCTCTGGGAGATGGTGAAGGATAGAAAGGCCTGGCATGCTGCAAAGAGTCAGACACAAATTAGTGACTGAACGACAACAAAGGTTCAAATTTGTCACCTTTCAACTCCATCCCGGTGGCACGGCTGTGCTAGGACCTGCAGGTTCTGGAGTATCATCGATCCCCTGGACTTGCACTTCTTGTAGTATCAGTCTTATTTTTTTTTTTTTTCTTATGGAAGGATAGTTGATTTACAATATTGTGTTAGTTTCAGGTGTACAGAAAACTGATTCAGTTATGTATAAATGGGCTTTCCAAGTGGTGCTAGTGGTAAAGAACCTGACTGCCAATGCAGGAAACATAAGAGACACAGGTTTGATCCCTGGGTTGGGAAGATCCCCTGGAGGAGGGCATGGCAACCATTCCAGTATTCTTGCCTGGAGAATCCTCATGGACAGAGGAGCCTGGCAGGCTACAGCCCATAGGGTCACAAAGAGTCAGACATGACTGAAGCAACTGAGTACACGCACATATATATGTATGTGTGTGTTCTGGAGAAGAGTTGAAGCCCTACTTTGTCAAAGTCCCTTTCATTTCAGTTCTTGTTATCGAGCAGGTTCTGTGCCAGCAGATTCTCTTGGAATTCAGAATCAGAGAGGTGGGGGAAATGTGGAGGAAGCCCAGCTCCTGTCCTCAGAAGGAGCTCCATCTATTGGAAGACACACATAATGAATGGTGGAGAACACCACCATGTACTGGAGCAGGGCCATCACCAAGTTCCAGGGGGGTCTGGATGGCCACCCGCCGCCAATCTCAGTGGAAGCCCTACCTCCTTCCCAGCCGGGGAGGAGATAAGAGGGAACCGCAGCTACAGAGGCCCCAATCATCCTGGAAAGAGTGAGCATGCGGCGCGTGGGGCCATCTCAGCGGCTCTGCCTCCTCCAGCGCTGTTGGGAAGAGATTCGCATCAGAACCCTCCCTCACCGCCCCCTCCAGACTCCCCTCCTTTCTTCTCGCCCCTTTCCCTGGAGGGGGAGCCAGGGAAGAGGCGTTACAATGCAGGACCTTTCCCTCCTCAAGTCCTTACAATACAGCCAACGGAATGCCAAGGGCTTAACAGAGAGGGGCTGGGGGCGGGGGGTGGGAAGCAATTGCACACTCTTATCAGCCCTCAAAGGGCCTCCTGACCAGCGTTTCATCTCCGGAAACTTTTATCTCATTACAGAGGCCCCAATCATCCTGGAAAGAGTGAGCATGCGGCGCGTGGGGCCATCTCAGCGGCTCTGCCCTCCTCCAGCGCTGTTGGGAAGAGATTCGCATCAGAACCCTCCCTCACCGCCCCCTCCAGACTCCCCTCCTTTCTTCTCGCCCCTTTCCCTGGAGGGGGAGCCAGGGAAGAGGCGTTACAATGCAGGACCTTTCCCTCCTCAAGTCCTTACAATACAGCCAACGGAATGCCAAGGGCTTAACAGAGAGGGGCTGGGGGTGGGGGGTGGGAAGCAATTGCACACTCTTATCAGCCCTCAAAGGGCCTCCTGACCAGCATTTCATCTCCGGAAACTTTTATCTCACGTTCTTACAGCACCTGTCTTGAAAGGCCCAAGAGCCTCACAGACACTATCCTGCCCCTTGAACACAGACAGGTGCTCAGCCCTCAGATCCTCGCTTCGCAGCTGAGAAAAGGAGCCACGCAGATCTCAGATCTCCCATGCGGGTGGTTCAGAGAGCTGAAGGGCGCTCAGCCTCGGAAATACCCTCGACTCCGGAACACCGGGACCTGACGGATGGCAGAGGGTGCCTAAACTGCAGCTTTGCTATGAAAGACAGAATCTGAAAATCATCAGGATTCTCCCAGCTGTCTTCTGCCTTTCATTGTTTGCAGCCCCGCCCTGTAGCTAGAAGGGAAGAAAGATGGAAAACAAGCCCCTCGTTCCTCTCTTCCGTGGAATTGATTTCTACGATGTCAAAGAGGAGGATACATTGAATTTTTCAGGGCATGGAAAATGAAAAATGATGATCCTATGATATAGATTGAGATACCTCACCAGATATCTGAGCTAAGGCTCATTAAGAGTATGTCTCCTTCTTAAACAATGAATCAGGAAATCCACAAAGACCAGACTGACGTCATAATTCTTTTCTGGCTGATAATGACTCCTTAAGCAAACAGAAGTGTACAGCGCCCAGCTGCTGGTGCTAAAGGCCCTGTGCACACTCTCTTGCTGGGAAGACACTGGGAGACTGACTGCCTCGGTGGGTTTATAGATTGCTGCCCGTGGGCACTGTGTCAGGGTGGAGCAAGCATCTGCTGTAACCCTGCCCTGACCTTATGGGCAGAATTCCCTGTGCCCGACGTGCTGATGCTGGGAACCCAGCTTTTGATCTGGGCATGCGCACTGGATACCCGCAGCCCAGCCTCCAGGGTCCACGTGGATTACCAAAAACAATGCATTCAGGTCAGGGAGTGACAGTAGGTTGGCCATGACTCAAGACCAGTTCAGAAGCGGAGGGGACTCTGGCAGATCTCCCGTTGTGGACTGACTGGTGGCATCAGAAAACCACCATCACGAAGTCACTATGGTAATTTTATTCACAATTTCCAGTGGCTTACTTGAATGGGTTATGTTTGCTCCATGAGTAACACAGAATATGCTGCCATCTTCTCATCCCAGATGTGGAATTAAATTATCCTACCCAGCCGTGTTTATTTTCTAAGCTTAAAAACAAACGATTTTATCTCCTAGGGACTTCTAGGGAGTCTGTAATTCCTAAGCATTTGATCCACACCCACTTTAGCATCTAAGGAAATGTCTGAACTAGATGACATGACGTGAGAATTTCTGAGAACGTGGGTGCTCTTTGAAGAGCATTTTGAAAATTATAAGGGAAAAAAACTCAGTGATTTTCAGGCTATGGCTTAAAATAGATTGAGAAAGAAAGAATTGGGGGGCACAGGTCAGGGTGGGAGCAGGGCAATGAGAAAAAATTAATAATAATAATAAACAAAAATTAGAGTCAAAATTAATTTGTACCCTCTGCAAGGGCCGAGAACCATTCCTGACTTTCTCAGTTCTCTTGCATCTCCTGATGTTGCACCCTAACAAACTACCGCACAATTGCACTCATCTCACACGCTAGGAAAGTAATGCTCAAAATTCTCCAAGCCAGACTTCAGCAATATGTGAACTATGAACAACCTGATGTTCAAGCTGGTTTTAGAAAAGGCTGAGGAACCAGGGGTCAAATTGCCAACATCCGCTGGATCATGGAAAAAGCAAGAGAGTTCCAGAAAAACATCTACTTCTGCTTTATTGACTATGCCAAAGCCTTTGACTGTGTGGATCACAAGAAACTGTGGAAAATTCTTAAAGAGATGGGAATACCAGACCACCTAACCTGCCTCTTGAGAAATCTGTATGCAGGTCAGGAAGCAACAGTTAGAAGTGGACATGGAACAACAGACTGGTTCCAAATAGGAAAAGGAGTACATCAAGGCTGTATATTGTCACCCTGCTTATTTGACTTACATGCAGAGTACATCATGAGAAATGCTGGACTGGAAGAAACACAAGCGGAATCAAGATTGCTGGGAGGAATATCAATAAGCTCAGATATGCAGATGACACCACCCTTATGGCAGAAAGTGAAGAGGAGCTAAAAAGCCTCTTGATGAAAGTGAAAGAGGAGAGTGAAAAGGTTGGCTTAAAGCTCAACATTCAGAAAATGAAGATCATGGCATCAGGTCCCATCACTTCATGGGAAATCGATGGGGAAACAGTAGAAACAGTGTCAGACTGTATTTTTCTGGGCTCCAAAATCACTGCAGATAATGACTGCAGCCATGAAGTTAAAAGATTCTTGCTCCTTGGAAGGAAAGTTACGACCAACCTAGACAGTGTATTAAAAAGCAGAGACATTACTTTGCCAACAAAGGTCCGTCTAGTCAAGGCTATGGTTTTTCCAGTGGTCATGTATGGATGTGAGAGTTGGACTGTGAAGAAAGCTGAGCACCAAAGAATTGGTGCTTTTGAACTGTGGTGTTGGAGAAGACTCTTGAGAGTCCCTTGGACTGCAAGGAGATCCAACCAGTCCATTCTGAAGGAGATCAGCCCTGGGATTTCTTTGGAAGGAATGATGCTGAAGCTGAAACGCCAGTACTTTGGCCACCTCATGGGAAGAGTTGACTCATTGGAAAAGACTCTGATGCTGGGAAGGTTTGGGGGCAGGAGGAAAAGGGAAGACAGAGGATGAGATGGCTGGATGGCATCACTGACTCAATGGACGTGAGTCTGAGTGAACTCCGGGAGGTGGTGATGGACAGGGAGGCCTGGCATGCTGCGATTCATGGGGTCGCAAAGAGTCGGACATGACTGAGCGACTGAACTGAACTGAACTGAACACAATGGGTGCAAAGTAGCTGTTGCTGACATTCATTCATTCAATTCAAAATCATTTTTTGAGCCGTTATTATCAGCCTGGCACTATTCTAGGTACTGAAGATACAACAGGGACCAAAAGACATCAAAACCCCTTACCTTGCAGATCTTATACTTTAATACTTTTGAAATCATCATCAACAGGATAGAGACAGAGTATAATAAAAGCATTGAGATCACAGACCCTATGTCTCCTTTGGCATCACAGCTCACTCTAGGACTGATGAGGAGGAGGAGAGTGCGTGAAATGGAATGGAACTTAGCAGGGAGGCCACTGATTGACTGGGACCTGAATTTATCGCCTCTGTTTATAAGGCTGTTGTATAATAGGTTATTGCTTCTATTGCCTAATCTTCTTATGAGAATCTCTGAATAGTTTCTTTTTCTTTGCTTGGTGCAAATATAAATATTTAAACATCTTATTTCAAATAATGCACAGTCACTTGGCTAGCCATGTGAATAATACTGAATTGGTCAAGTGAAAGAACCCTAACTCAAAATACTTGGGAAAAAAAGGGGAACTTATTTGCTCACATGATGGGGACAGCTAAGGGGTCATGCTAGCATCAGACTCATTGGATCCCAGAAGTTCACAAGCTCTTCTTCAGGACGCCTACTCTTTTCCATGATTTCTCACTCTGCCTCCTTCCCTCTTGGCTTCATTTTTGGCAAGCTCCCTCCACACAGTGGCAAAGGTGGCCTCCTATGATCCCAGCTTTGTGTAACCCTTTCCCTTGTAATAACAGGGACCAGAGTGACCTTAAGGCCCCAGGGACTCCAGAAACATAATCAGATGGCTCTCTCTGTACCCCTACCCCCACCAAGCTGAACTCTGCTTCTTTCTGTATGTCAACTTAATTATCCCTCCTATCAGGCACTTCCCCAAGCAGAGGGAGAAGGGGAGCTTGGGGTCAGAGATAGTTCCAGTTTTACATAATCCCATCTCTGCAGCTCTGAGGGGAAAAGAGAGCTTGCCCTCTCTGCATTCATATAAAATCCCTGGAGGTGCTCCTGATTGCTCTGGCCTGGGTATGAGACCATCAGGCCAGCTACCATGGCCTTGGGGAGAGTCTACCACAATTGGCCAGGCCTGGGTCATGTGCCCATTACTGTAGACAGGGGCAAGGGAAGGTTAAGTTCAGTTGGCAGTTCCATCCAATTCTAATGCATTCCTCTCCCTCACCTCCTTTGGATTTGCACTGCTTTTAGGGAAATGACCTAATCTTTCCTTGTTCCTCCTCAGCTGCACTAACTCAAGTGTAACTTTCAAGTGCTCAGTAACCAGCTGGAGCTCTGGCTTCCATATTGGACAGCGCAGCTCCAACCCCCTGGCCTGGCCTCTCTTCTTTTACTCTAGAGAGTTCAAAGCATTTTTTTCCCCTCTTCTTTTAAAATGTACTTATTTATTTTTAATTGGAGGATGATTGCTTTACAATATCATGGTTCCCATCACATATCAACATGAATCAGCCATAGGCATACATATGTCCCCTCCCTCTTGAACCTCTCCCACTTCTCACCCCACCCCACCCCTTTAGGTTATCACAGTGCACCACATTTGAGCTCCCTGCATCCAGCAGTCAATTTCCACCAGCTATGTAATTTTATATATGGTACTGCGTATGTTTCCCTGCTACTCTCTCAACCCATCCCACCCTTCCTTCCCATCTGCCTCCATAATTCTGTCTCTATGTCTGTGGCTCCATGGCTTCAAAGCATTTGTTTGAACAGGAAGCTATTGTACTAGTTTCCTACTGCTGCTGTACAAATTGCTATAAACTCAGTACCTTCTTAGAAGCCTCTCAGATTACAGTTCTGGAGGCCTAGGTCCAAAAGGTGTCTCACTGGGCAGAAACTAAGGTGCGCCCGGGCCGTGCTTACTCAGGAGGCGGTAGAGAAGAATTCGTTGTTTTGCCTTTTCCAGCTTCTAATGCTATATTCTTTGGCCAAGACGTCTCCTTCTGTCTTCAAAGCCTGATCACAACCTCTTCAGATCCCTTCCTGCTTCCTTGCTTCCGTCATCACATTGCCTTTCGCCTTCTATGTCAAATCTCTTTCTGTCTCATTCTAGTGATTCCATGTAGGGCTCATTTCGGATAATCTCCAAATTTCAGAGTCTTTAACCATATGTGCAAAGCCCCTGATACCATATAAGGTAGCATTCATGGATTTCAGAGATTTGAACCTGGAATATCTTTGCGGGCAAATATTCAGCTTGCCACAGGGTAGATAGAGGTAGAATGAGCATTTCAAACAGAAGAAACAGCCTATACCAGGACCCACTTGTGGACTGGAGAAAGTAGGTCCTTAGAAGTGCAAGACCAGTGATATACTGAAGTGTAAAGAGAGAGGAAGGGTGAATGAGATGAGGCCAAAAGAGTGGGCAAGAACCAGACCATTGAGAACCCATACTGTGAGAAAGGTCCGTCTTTTTCCTAAGATAATGTAAATCCATTAAGGATGGGGAAAGGAGTATATCTGCATTTTTAAAAGCATCACTCTTTCTTTAACCATATGTGCAAAGCCCCTGATACCATATAAGGTAGCATTCATGGATTTCAGAGATTTGAACCTGGAATATCTTTGCGGGCAAATATTCAGCTTGCCACAGGGTAGATAGAGGTAGAATGAGCATTTCAAACAGAAGAAACAGCCTATACCAGGACCCACTTGTGGACTGGAGAAAGTAGGTCCTTAGAAGTGCAAGACCAGTGATACTGAAGTGTAAAGAGAGAGGAAGGGTGAATGAGATGAGGCCAGAAGAGTGGGCAAGAACCAGACCATTGAGAACCCATGCCGTGAGAAAGGTCCGTCTTTTCCCTAAGATAATGTAAATCCATTAAGGATGGGGAAAGGAGTATGTCTGCATTTTTAAAAGCATCACTCTGGGGCTTCCCTGGTGGTCCCACAGTTAAGCTGCTGTACTTCTGCTACAGAGACATGGTTCAATCCCCAGTTGGAGAACTAGACCTCACATGTCATAGCTAAGATCCCCCAGGCCACAGCTAAGACCCGGTACAGCCAAATAAATAAATGAAAATAAATATTCAATAAAATAAAAAATAATAACAGCATCACTCTGTGTGTAGAAAAGGAACTTGAGGAGGAGGGTCCGCAAGGATGGTGGAAGACCAAGTCAGGGTGCTAACACAGCAGTCTTGCTGAGAGGTGGGGCTGGGGGGGCTGCAGCAGGACCACAGAAATGGAGAAGTGAGACAGAGCTGAGAACTCATGAGTGGAGACACTGATAGGGACTGGCAACGAGCTGCACCCAGAGGAAGCGGGAAGTAGAGAGCAGTCCGAAGGATGAATCCCGGAGTTTTGGCTTTCATCAATTATGTCATTCAGAAAAACTGGAAGAAGATCAGGAAGGGGGTACTGGGAGAAGGATAAACAGGTTGAATTTAACTTTGGACCTATATTTGTAGTGCCCTGGAGATGTCTAGTAGGCATACTGGCCTAGGGCCCAGAGATATGAATTTAAAACTCATCAGTATAGAAATAGCCCTGGAAGCCTTTGTTTCAGATGGTAATGTATTGGAAGAAAGAAGGAATGAAAAGAGGAGAGTGTCTAGAAATACCAACATGTGATGGTTACGTAGAAAGGGGAAAGTCTTTTTAAAATATTGAAAACGGGGGCTTCCCTGGCGGTCCACAGGTTAAGATTAAACCCTCCATGCAGGGGGTGCAGGCTTGACTCCGGGTCAGGGAGCTGAGGTCCCTGGCCTCATGACCAAAAAACCACATGTAAAATAGATGTAATACTGTAACAAATTCAATAAAGACTTTAAAAGTGACCCACATCAAAAAATATTTTTAAAAGAAAACTGAAAAGGAATAGTCACAGAGAGAGGACTGTATTCAAAGGCCAAGGGAAGAGTGTATTTCAAGGAGAAAGTGGCCAACCGGGTCAAATATTGGTGAGAGATTAAATAGGATGAGGACTAAAGACTACCCACTGGATGTGATTGCAGCATCTAAGTACTATATTTTTACAACCTCTCCTCATCACCAATAACACACACACATATACAACCTTGCACATGGCATGTATTCACTAAATGTTGATGTGTTACTTTAACAAATATGCACCGCAAAGGAGGAGGCAGTGTGTGCAGTAGAGTGGAAAGAGCTCTGAATCCCTGTCCATCCACCTGCTAACTGTTGTGTATCAAACCAGTTACCTCCAAGTCTTGGTTTCCTTGCCTATAAAATGAGGATGGTAATGGTGAGTTTAGTAATACTGCTTTATTCCTCAAGGTATTTTCTGGTGTGTTATATTATTTGACCTTTGTGTGAGTGCTAAGTCACTTCAGTCATGTCAAACTCTTTGTGACCCTATGGACTGCAGCCCACCAGGCTCCTCTGTCCTTGGAATTCTCCAGGCAAGACAACTGGAGTGGGTTGCCATGCCCTCCTCCAGGGGATCTTCCTGAGTTCAGGATCAAAACTGCGTCTCTTATGTCTCCTGCACTGGCAGGTGGGTTCTTTACCACTAGTGCCGCCTGGGAAGCCCATCTGACCCCTAGCACAACCCAGTGGTTTTTGGCAAACTATAGGTTAAGCAAGGCATCCAGGGCCCAGAGCTGGTCAGTTGCTGAACCAGGGTCTCTTGACTGCCAGTCGGGTGCTCTCATAAGAAAATAGTCTCAGGATCTCAGAGTTGTTGCTTTTTATTCCTAGAGATGGATGGCCGTTCAGCAGTCATTCCAGGGGCCTGATATGATGGCTTCTGAGTGTGAAGCTGGACATATTAAGGTGAGGGAGATACAGCTCCTGCCCCCTAGGGAATCATGATACCATAGAGGAGACACATACTATGAACAGATAATTATAAAAATCACATGATAAACTGCCCAATGTGGAGCCTTTAAGGACAAAGCATGTGGGGACACAGTGGGAGGAATGCTGAGGTCTGGAACATAGGAAGAGAAAAGAGACCTGGAAAATCTCAGCAAGTGAGAATCAGGCTTAAATATACATCCTTGGGCTTCCCTGGTGGTCCAGTGGTGAGGAATCCACCTGACAATGCAAGGGACAGGTGTTTGATCCCTGGTGCAGGAATATTCCACATGCCTCAGGGCAACTAAGCCCAAGAAGGGCAACTACTGGAGCTCTAGAGCCCATGTCCCACAACAAGAGAACCCGCTGCAATGAGAAGCCCATGCACCGCAACTGGAGAGTAGGCCCCACTCTCTGCAACTAGAGAGAGCCCTCCTGCAACAACAAAGACCCAGCGCAGCCAAAAGCTAAATCGATCAATCGTTTAATAATATATCCAAAATTAAAGTGTGGTTTTCTTTTGCTTTCACTAGAATCATGGGATTTGAGAGCCAGAAAAGACTTTTTAAAATTAACACCTTTGTATACACTTTTTAAAATTAACACCTTTGTATACCAAGGGGCTTCCCTTGTGGCTCAGAGGTTAAAGCGTCTGCCTCCAATGCGGGAGACCCGGGTTCAATCCCTGGGTCGGGAAGATCCCCTGGAGAAGGAAATGGCAACCCACTCCAGTATTCTTGCCTGGAGAATCCCATGGACTGAGGAGCCTGGTGGGCTGCAGTCCATGGGGTCACAAAGAGTCGGACACGACTGAGTGACTTTACTTACTTACTTACGTGTATACCAAAGATGGCAGCATTGAAGATGAGAGAGTAACATGCCAAGCTCAAAAGTTGGAAAAGACTGGAGTCCCAGGTCCAGCGCAAAGTCCTTTATGTCAGCAATGCGGTCACAGAAGGCTCTGCTAGGCGCTCAGATGGGCCGGCCTGTCGGTTGCCCTCATCTGAAATGGGCCACTGGAATCATGAGGGCCTGAGTCTGGGGGCATTGCTGGGCATTCACTGGAAAATTATAAGAAAGATACTATCTTTTGTCTATGAGAGAACAACAGTGGTTTCTCCTTTGAATACTATATACTATAGTAGAAAAGCAGGGGGAAATAGCAGGGTGGGGGAAGTCCACCAGAACTTTCATTAACACTGGGGATAAGAACAGGTTGTGAATAAGGAGAAATGGCTACTCAAGGTGTCTAGATCAAAGTAGGAACCATGGCAACCAAATCTCCACATTAAAAAAAAAAATTGAAATGCAAGCTCCATAATTTCAAGACTCTTCAATACGGTAATTATTGAAATGGTAGAAGGTATTAGTTAAGTGAAATAAAATATTAACTTCAATAATCCAGACCCATTTAAAGAATGACAGAGGGTTAGAAAGAAAAATCTGACTCTTCAAAAATAAAATAAAATCTATCACTTCAAGCAGACTAATAGATTGCTGTCAAGTAAAGTCCTTGAAAGTTAATAGGAAGATTGTGCAGATCAGTGATGTCAGACCGCATACCATTTGCTTATGAACATACACCTGGAACAAAACTTGATGCCCCTAAGAAGCTAGCTTCCATCCTCTATGTCCAAGTCTCCATTCCTGCCCTGCAAATAAGATCATCAGTACCATCCTTCCAGATTCCATATATATGCGTTAATATACAGTATGTGCTTTTCTCTTTCTGACTTACTTTACTCTGTATAATAGGCTCTAGGTTCATCCGCTTCACTACAACTGACTCGAATTCATTCCTTTTATGGATCAGTACTAATCCTCTTCAAACAACACAAGAGAAGACTCTACACACCTACACATGGACATCACCAGATGGTCAACACCAAAATCAGATTGGTTATATTCTTTGCAGCCAAAGATGGAGAAGCTCTATACAGTCAGCAAAAACAAGACTGGGAGTTGACTGTGGCTCAGATCATGAACTCCTTATTGCCAAATTCAGACTGAAATTGAAGACAGTGGAAAAAACCACTACACCATTCAGTTCAGTTCAGTTCAGTTCAGTCGCTCAGTCGTGTCCGACTCTTTGCAACCCCATGAATCACAGCACGCCAGACCTCCCTGTCCATCACCAACTCCTGGATTCACACAGACTCACGTCCATCGAGTCAGTGATGCCATCCAGTCATCTCATCCTCTGTCATCCCCTTCTCCTCCTTCCCCCAATCCTTCCCAGCATCAGAGTCTTTTCCAATGAGTCAACTCTTCACATCAGGTGGCCAAAGAACTGGAGTTTCAGCTTCAGTATCGTTCCTTCCAAAGAAATCCCAGGGCTGATCTCCTTCAGAATGGACTGGTTGGATCTCCTTGCAGTCCAAGGGACTCTCAAGAGTCTTCTCCAACAACACAGTTCAAAAGCATCAATTCTTTGGTGCTCAGCCTTCTTCACAGTCCAACTCTCACATCCATACATGACCACAGGAAAAACCATAGCCTTGACTAGATGGACCTTTGTTGGCAAAGTAATGTCTCTGCTTTTGAATATGCTATCTAGATTGGTCATAACTTTTCTTCCAAGGAGTAAGCGTCTTTTAATTTCATGGCTGCAGTCACCATCTGCAGTGATTTTGGAGCCCCAAAAAATAAAGTCTGACACTGTTTCCATTCAGGTATGACCTAAATCAAATCCCTTATGACTATACAGTACAAGTGACAAATAGATTCAAGTGACAGCTCTCAAGGGTCTTCTCCAACACCACAGTTCAAAAGCATCAATTCTTTGGTGCTCAGCCTTCACAGTCCAACTCTCACATCCATACATGACCACTGGAAAAACCATGGCCTTGACTAGATGGACCTTTGTTGGCAAAGTAATGTCTCTGCTTTTGAATATGCTATCTAGGTTGGTCATAACTTTCCTTCCAAGGAGTAAGCGTCTTTTAATTTCATGGCTGCAATCACCATCTGCAGTGATTTTTGGAGCCCCCAAAAATAAAGTCTGACACTGTTTCCACTGTTTCCCCATCTATTTCCCGTGAAGTGATGGGACCAGATGCCATGATCTTCGTTTTCTGAATGTTGAGCTTTCAGTTCAGTTCAGTCACTCGGTCGTGTCCAACTTTGCGACCCCATGAATCACAGCACGCCAGGCCTCCCTGTCCATCACCATCTCCCGGAGTTCACTCAGACTCATGTCCATTGAGTCCGTGATGCCATCCAGCCATCTCATCCTCGGTCGTCCCCTTCTCCTCCTGCCCCCAATCCCTCCCAGCATCAGGGTCTTTTCCAATTAGTCAACTCTTCGCATGAGGTGGCCAAAGTACTGGAGTTTCAGCTTTAGCATCATTCCTTCCAAAGAAATCCCAGTGCTGATCTCCTTCAGAATGGACTGGTTGGATCTCCTTGCAGTCCAAGGGGACTCTCAAGAGTCTTCTTCAACACCACAGTTCAAAACTCTCCACTTTCAGAAGTAATCAAAGTCTGTGCAGTTTCTAGTTTGTTGAAGACAATTAAAAAACAGAGTTAGTGGCCACCTCAGCTTTTCCAAACATAACTTTTGAAATACACTTTGATATCTTATTTTCTCTTATGAGAAATAACTTTCAGATCTGATAAACTAAGAAATATTGGTGCATTCTAGTTTTAAAAGGTTGTGAGAAATTTATTTCCATATATGTTGCCATGTCAAATGACTTCGAGATCCATACACTTGGCCTTGCTGTAACCTCACAACCACAGTTTCATATCTCCACATGCTCACTAGGCAGTTCTTGGAAATTTTGTCATCACCTCAAACTCAACTTTTCCGAAATTCAACTTACCTTCTTTTCAAGCTGGGCCCCATTAGTTTACATGGACTCTTTTTCTTTTTTTTTTTTTTAATTTATTCAGTTGTGCCAGAGCTTTAGTTGCAGCACGCAGGCTCTTAGTTGGAGCATGTGGAATCTATTCCCTGACCGGGAACTGAACCGGGGCCCCCTGCATCAGGAGTGCAGAATGTTAACCACGGGACCACGAGCAAAGTCCCTGCTGTGACCCATTTCTATCAGCAGAACCATCTACTTCCCCAGTTCTAGAACCTAGACAACCTCTTTGATCATTCTTCTCTCTAGTCACCAAAGCTCGGAAACGACTCTTTTAATCTCTTGCATAGATTGATCTCTTTGTTTGCATTTTCATGTTTGTCACCATAGTCACGGAAGTAACAGTACCTCCCTCCTACCTTGTCCCAGCCCAGCCCACCTCCCTGATGAGATTTATCATCCTCAAGCACTGGAACGAGTAGCCTATCTCTTCAGCAGATCTTCCCAACCCAGGAATCAAACCGGGGTGTCCTGCATTGCAGGTAGATTCTTTACCAGCTGAACTACCAGGGAAGCCCACTCCTCAAGCACAGCTTTACTGATTTCATTTGCCTCCAAAACCTTTATGTGCCCTCATCTGCCCACCTGTCGTGAACCAGGCGTGGAACACAGGACTCTATCAGACCTGTATCTCCAGGTGTGTCACTCACTGCTCCCCAGGAAGCACCAAGAACAGCACCCAGACCAGGCCCATCTTTTCTCACCCCTGTGCAGCCCTCACCAGAAGCCTCTGTATCCTGCCTCCAACAGTAAATGTAGAAGTGCTCATGAATGCACTTCAAGTGCCAACCAGTACCCAGCTCCTTGGTGATGCTCAGTAGCTCAAAATGGTCCAGTGGTTATTTCCTGGGATAACTGTCCACATGGTAGTTGTTTAATTAGTATTGGACAAATAAAGGAATCACTTTATCAAAATGATAATTCTTTTCTCTGAAAACCTGTATATATGAGCTCTCTCAAGTAATTTGAAGAGACTGCCCAGAGGAAAGCAGAACATGTTTAAATGTTCCCTCTCCAGTGGTTAAGAATCTGCCTGCCAATGCAGGGGACACCGGTTCGATCTTGGTTTGGGAAGATTCCACATGCCACAGAGCAGCTTGAGCCTATAACCTCAACTACTGAAGCTTGCAATACTTGCCAAGCTCAAGCCTGAGCTTGGCAACAAGAGAAGCCACCCCGGAGAAGGCTGCACACCACACGAGGAAGTCCTCTCTTGCCATAGCTAGGGGAAGCCCAAACAGCAGTGCAGACCCAGTGCAGCCAAAAATAAATAAAATTCAGTTAATTTTTAAAAACAATCAGCAAATGTGGTTTATTTTTATGATTTTCTTTGTAGTTTTACAGTTATAACATCATTTTCATTAAGAACAGCTTAGTAAATACAGAAAACCAAAGCCAAAAAAATCATGATCTTCTCCCACCCAACAAAGCAACTACTTAGCGACTGTTCCGTCCCCAAGTCATGTCTGATTCTTCTCAACCCCATGGGCTGTAACACGCCAGGCTTCCCTGTCCCTCACCATCTCGAGTTTGCCCAAGTTCATGTCCATTAAATCAGTGATGCCATCCAACCATCTCATCCTGTACACTCCCTTCTCTGCTTGCCCTCAGTCTTTCCCAGCATCAGGGTCTTTTCCAGTGAGTTGGCTGTTTGCATCGGGTGACTAAAGTATTGGACTGTCAGCATCAGTTCTTCTAAAGGGTATTCACAGTTGATTTCCTTTAGGATTGGTTTGATCTCCTTGCTGTCCAAGGGACTCTCAAGAGTCTTCTCCAACACCACAGTTCAAAAGCATCAATTCTTCAGCTCTCTGCCTTCTTTGTGGTCCAGCTCTCACATACATATATGACTACCGGAAAGACCATAGCCTACTAACATTAAGCTGGTGCAAACGTAATTGTGGTTTAATTAAAGTTGTGAATTTTAAATCATCATAACTAGGTTCAAACGCATCATTATTAATCAAAATAGGAACCATTACAATCAATACCACTTTTGCCAACGAGCAGTAAGTATGTTTATTCCTGTAGCATAAAAATATGTGCTTCAGGATTTGACAAACTCTTTCGAAAGCATTTTTTGCCTCCTGGTTTGTGGAAGCGTTTTCCTTGCAAAAAGTTGTTGAGATCTTGAAGAAGTGGTAATCGATTAGCAAGAGTTCAGGTGAATATGGTCAATGAGACAAAGTTCGTAGTGCAATTTGTTCAACATTTGAAGCATTGGTTGTTGGGCGTCGTCATGGAGAACTGGGCCCTTTTGTTGACCAATGTTGACTATAGGCATTGTAGTTTTCAGTGCATCTCATCGACTTGCTGAGCATACTTCTCGGGTGTAATTGTTTCTTAGGGATTCAGAAAGCTGTAGTGGATCAGACGGGCAGCAGACCACCACACGGTGGCTATGATCTGTATTCTCATGTTTATAGATTTTCTTGTTTAAAATAGTGTTACCATGCCTAATTTAAAATTTGTGCCCTGTAAAAAGTGATTCAATTCCCTGAAAATCAGAGAAGTTGTTACCGTTTATGGCCTACTTACAGAATGCCAGGCACTTTAATTGCATTCTCTTATCTAACTCTCGAAACCTCCCATGTTGTTGTTCAGTTGCTAAGTCGTGTCCGACTCTGTGACCCTGTGGATTTTAGCCTACCAGGCTCCTCTGTCTGTGGAATTTCCCAGGCAAGAATCCTGGATTGAGTTGCCGTTTCCTTCTCTAGGGGATCTTCCTGACCCAAGGATCGAACCTACGTCTCCTGCATTGCAGACAATCCTTTACCACTGAGCCACGAGGGAAGCCCCTATTACCGCCCCTATTAATAGATAAGAGACCTGAGACAAATCCAGAGGGCAGAGCTGGGGTGAGAACGCAGGCGGCCCAGCCCTGGTACCTGTGTTCTCAACCACTGTGCCTGCAAAGAGTCCTTCTCTGTGAGACCAGTTGTGGGTGATCGACAGCAACTTACTTTCTTTCCTGTAATAATAGATTGAGAAACATCCCCACCGGTGTCTGTGCAGGCTAATTCCAGTAGCAATATGAATAATAACTTCTTTCGGCCCTGTCTACACCATCCGCCACCCTAGTTCACCATCTCTAACCCTCACAAAGGCTTCCCAGGTGGTGCTAGTGGTAAAGAATCCACCTGCCAATGCAGAGACATAAGAGACGTGGGTTCAATCCCTGAAGTTGAAAAGATCCCCTGGAGAAGGAAATGGCAACCCACTCCAGTATTCTTGCCTGGAGAATCCCGTGGACAGAGGAGCCTGGTGGGCTACAGTCCATGGGGTCGCAAAGAGTAGGATAAGACTGAAGCAGTTTAGCACAGCACAACCCTCATAAGACACTGTGAGGTTGAGGAAACAAGGCTGGGAGAACCCAGGTAACAGTCCCAGAGACGGAGAGCTGAACTTCTAACTCCATGCCCTCATCATACTGCTTCTCAATAAAAATCACTTAAGACCCAGATAAGAATGAGAAAAAATGGTCCTTTGCCATTAGCTTATTAGTGACATTACCGTGTTTCTCTGACACCAAACTAGTGGGATCCAGAAGGCAGGATGTGCACGTTTGGGTTGATTTGGGGAGAGGAGGGATATTCAGCCCCAGGCGAGTAGGCCTGGCATAGGGCATCTCAGAGAACCAGGCCTCTCTTCCAGGTACCGTCCCTATGGGAGCCTCTGAAGTCATATATTAAATAATTACCTTAGGGGAAGGCAGATTTGTTTGGATAAAATCTGTTGTTTGTATGAAGTGCATCTCTTATTGCCAACTCCAGACATTTTACTGGGCCAAGACTCTGGTTTATTTAAAGTTATGTACATTGAAAGGATGTCACAGATTTCATTGAGAAAACTGAGGCCAGAGAAATTAAATCTTCCAAGGAAGTTAGCAGGGAAGGATCTAGAATTCTCCAGCCTCCCCCGACCCAAGCCCACTGAACTTTCCTTTGCACTCTTTTGCTTTACCTAATTTTTGAAAGTGTGACAGTAAGTCGAAAACTTTAATGATGTTTATGTGGTTTACGAAATGTAAATTTTTAGAAACCAAGTTTGTCACATTTAAAAATCAGAGCTTTCATAGAATATCTGTCATCTCAAACACCTGCTAAATTATTTGACCTATTTCTGTTGTTTGTCTCTCTTTTTCCCCTAGATTTAATGTCATCTTGCATAGGTTGCTGAGTCTGTAATTTTCTATATCTATGGATTCCAGAATTTGCTAAGAGATGGAGGCGTCTCCACAGAATGATCTGGATGCAGCAAGCCTTGAGAAAAATGACCCTCTCGAGAGCGCCAGCCCTCAGATTTCCATTAATGAATTCTCCTGCCACTGCTGTTATGACATCCTGGTTAACCCCACCACCTTGAACTGTGGGCACAGCTTCTGCCGGCACTGCCTAGCTCTGTGGTGGGCCTCTTCAAAGAAAACAGAGTGTCCAGAATGTAGAGAAAAATGGGAAGGTTTCCCCAAAGTCAATATTCTCCTCAGGTAATGCTCAAGTCCATATGGGTAGCTTACTGGGCTTGGACAGCGTGATTTCTCTTAATGGGAGCAGCCACGTCTGGAAAGGCCCGAGACGTGGAGCCCACTGCCTCGGGGGTCACTCTGGATCCGCTGGCATGTGAGTCAGGGGGCTCAAGGGCCTGCAAGTCCTAACTCCCTTCCTCACAGGTGGCCATGATATGTCTATTATTTATTATAAATGAGGGAAAGAAAGAAACTGGTTACTAGACCATTTTCTGTAACCCTTGGTACATAATGCTTCTGACTGGTTTGTGTTCACTGAGAACACCCTAGAATAGAGAAAGTGGTCTAACTGTGTGATTCTGAATAACTAGTGTGATGCTGATTTTCATAATCTCTGACTAAACTCTGTTGCACTTGCCACATTCATAGAGTTTCTCATGTGTGGCATCACACAGCAGATGAGACCTTCAGATGGTGGGTTTTTTCCTTTTTCTATTCATAATGTTCATCTATGAGGCTAAAATCCTTTCTGTTGCCTTCTCTCTATCAACAGGATCCAGGAAGGTTAAAACATTAACCCAGCATTCTCTTTTTCACAGGAAGTGTATTTTCAAGTCTGACCTGTCAGCCTTGGTTTATCTGCAGGTTAATCTTAAGTTGAAGAAGGGTTCTCTTATGGGGCAGGGGGAAGTTCTCAAATTGTGTATAATTGAAGATAAAGAGCCCTATACATGGCCTGATGGTTGGTCTAACTTTTACAACTGAACTTCACCTTTTTTCTTTTTTTATGAATTAATTTTTGATAATCAGATTGTTGCTGATAAAGAGCCCTTCGACCCCGCCTCCCCCCATCTTACAGTTCTTCCTTTTTCTCAGAGTAGTTTCAGTTATGATACTTCTATACATTTATGTACCAACAGGAAATGCAAATATTTTCTTATGTCAGCTGTGTACGGTCTGTGTTTCCACAGTTTCCTATTTCATTCAAACAATATGTTTGAGTTAAATTTATTTATCTTGATACCCAGTGATATCCAGTAAACTTATTTTTGAAACGATGTATTGCTCCTCTGTAGAAATATGCAATGTTTTGTTTAGCTGCTTCCCTAATAGTGGACATGTAGATGTTTTTGATTTGTTGTTGTTGCCAATAGGGCCATAATCAACCTTCTTGTCCATTCTTTCTGAATCCTGGTATAGGTATTTTTAAAACTATCTATTTACTTTTGGCTACATCGGGTCTTCACTGGGACATGCGGGCTCACTAGTTGTGGTGCATGGGCTTAGTGGCCCCATAGCTTATGGGATCTTAGTTCCCCATCTCAAACTTACATCCCCTGCATTGGAAGGTGGATTCTTAACCACTGGATGAGCAGGGAAACCCTTGGTATATTATTGAATGTTGACATCAGTGTTATTTTGTCCTCTAAACATTTTAAGTGTATTTAGTTAAACAATTGTCTTTTTTTTTCTCCCTCTCTTCTTCATAGGGACGCCGTTGAAAAATTATTTCCTGATGCCATTAGAATGCGATTTGAAGACATTCAGCAGAATAACGACATAGTCCAGAGTCTTGCAGCGTTTCAGAAGTTTGGGAATGATCAGACGCCTTCAGCTCCCCACACAAGCCGAGGGAACCAGCACAGGGGAGGGGGTTTCTACTCCGGAGTGCTCACAGCTTTAACTGGGGTGGCAGTAAGTGGATGTCCCATGGTTTTCACTGAAGTCAGTTCTGTTGAAATACTCCTAAGTATCGCACATGGTAATTCACTGTGTAAGTTGAAACCTGGGATGTTGCCTATACAAGTATCTACAGAGCCCAGTAACTGTTAATTTTGTCCCATTTCATCTTCACAGCCTATGCAATAGACACTGTCATTATTCCTGCTCTAGAGAGGAGGAAACTGGTGCAGAAAGGTGTTAGGGCTGGAACCGAGGCCACGTCTTAAGC
Source organism: Aepyceros melampus (assembly GCA_006408695.1). Classification (NCBI taxonomy): domain Eukaryota; kingdom Metazoa; phylum Chordata; class Mammalia; order Artiodactyla; family Bovidae; genus Aepyceros; species Aepyceros melampus. The sequence continues at coordinate 505,999 of SJXQ01000147.1, forward strand.
ACAGCACTTTACTAACTTCAAACCTTAGAGACTCTTTTTCTTTTTAAGTTCTATCCATGCTACGAAAATCTTATTGTTAACAAATTTTCCAATAGCAAAGGCACATGAGTCAGTCACACTGGCCAAACTGATGGGGTCGAGGGCACAGTGCTCCCAGGTGCCTTGTAGTGAGTCCCATTTCGATCTCTGTTCCCCGACAATGACTCGAAAATCAGCAGAGGTGAATCCACCGAGGGTCGCACTCCCCAGCTCCCCGTGGCAGTGGTGTGGTCTGACTTCCGTGTTGACAGACGTGGCATCGTTTCCTCCCAGCCCAGCGTCTTCCCTCCCCGGCCCCACACTCACATATTTGGAAGCTGGCATCTCTGATCTTTCTGTGCAGTAAGGACCTTGTCGCTTTTCCCCAGGTGGTCCTGCTGGTGTACCACTGGAGCAGCAGGGAATCTGAGCGGCACCTCCTGGTCCACAAGGCTGTGGCCAGATGGACAGCGGAGGAAGTTGTGCTCTGGCTGGAGCAGCTAGGCCCTTGGGCCTCCCTCTACAGAGACAGGTTTTTATCTGAAAGAGTAAACGGAAGGTGAGGAGCAAAATCTGCTTCTGCATCACTGACATTTCTGAAACAGTGTTTTTGAGATACTGTCCGCATACCCTGAAGCTCACCCATTTGAAGTGTATAATCCATGGTTTTTAATATATTTGCAGATATGTGCAGCCATGGCCACAATCTGGCTTTAGAACATTCTCATCACCCCCCAAAAGAAAGTTCCTGCTAAAGGCAGTCAGTCCTCATTTTCCCCTCTCTCAGCCCCCGGCAAGCACCATTTACTTTCTGTCTCCTGGATTTGCCTGTTCAGAGTATTTCCGTTCTTCCTTCATTCGTTCTTCAGTTGACGGACATTTGGATTGACTCCATTTGGGGGCTATTAGGAATACTGCTGCTGTGATCACTTGTATAAAGGTTTTTGTATGGACTTGTATTTTCAATACTCAGTACTCTTGGAGCGGAATTGCTGGGTCATAAGGTAACTCTGTGTTTACCTTTTAGCGAACCATTAAACTTTTCTAAAGCAGCCAGACCATTTTATGTCATTGGTTGACATCTTAATTGTTTGTTGCTTCCCGATTATAAGGGTAACGTGTTTATTTATTTCAAAATAATAATGTGGAACTATAGGACATTAGAAATGAAATACCTTCATCATCCTGCTCTTGAGAAAAAAACTTGCTGGACAGGTGTCCAGATTTTTTTCAATGTTTATACAGTTCTACACATAGAACTGTGGATTATTTATTTAAATGAAAAATATGATTGTTCTAAGCAGACCTGTGTTTATATGTATATATATACATATGTATATGTGTGTGTTTATATGTATATACTAGAGTCTATTAATCAACCTCTATGAACACACATTTATGGTGTTTCCTTTTTTTTCTGCTCCAGACAGTACCAGACTGCATTGGTGCAAATGGAGAAACCCATTAGTTTGAGGAACTCACTCATCGCTGAGCGATGGGGCAGGCTGCTTCTGCCCGTCAGCAAAGCTCCCTGCCCCTTCCTGAGCCCTGTCCATCTTTACTGGGTCCCTGCCACCTTCCTTGGTGGGATCACATAGGGATGTACTTAGACCACCAGGCCACTGCTCTTTAACCTATTTGAATCAGACACGTGGTCCTCACTGCTAGGCTGTCTACCTGGTGTCCCCAGGTAACCTGCCTGGTGCCCCACCTCCCACCCTGCTCTGTTTTTCCCCTTGAACTGAACTTTCAACACTTGACTCTCTATTGAGGAAGCAAAATGCTCCCACTCTGCTTTTTGTAAAGAGTAGCACCACCTCCCACCTCCCCTGCTCCCTCCTGGAATTCTCTGCCTTGTTAATACAACATACTTTGCATAACTGTCTTCCTTCCAGAGGAGAGCTTCCTAAACTGGCATTGCTGAGTAAAGGAGAATAAATCTTTATGGGGTACTTTAATGAGGAGTCACTGGTGGTGAATTCACATTTTCTGATGAAAGGGAACAGATAATGTATCTGCTGTCATCTTTAATCACTACCCCCAAACAGCTACTCTTATTATCATGATATTTCATTGGATTTCCTTCTAGTTTTTTTTTTTCCTACACACACACACACACACACACACACACACTTTGAAAAATAGTAAGGTCAGAGTGCATAGCTGAAAGATCAAGGGTAGGAGCAAAGTGGTCCTCCTGAGTGAGTCATTGGGTGAGTCATTTTATTTGTCTAAGCCAGTTTTCTCACCCACAAAATGGACATGATACCACCTACCTTGCAGAATTTGTAGATGGGTCAGTGATAACATAGCAAAGCGTATCAGAGAGTCCCTAGCAAATAGTAAGCTTTCACTTGTTTGCTGTTGGCCATATTACTTCATATGTTAGGTGCCTTACCTCAAGCCCAAAGTGTGTATTTGTGTTGATAAGGTGGAGTTCTGACTGAAAAGTTTGCTTCCTCCCCTATCCCCCCAGGTTGCTTTTAACTCTGACAGAGGAAGAATTTTCTAAGGCACCGTATACCATAGAAAGCAGCAGCCACCGAAGAGCCATCCTCATGGAGCTGGAGCGAGTGAAAGCCCTGGGCGTGAAGCCCCCCCAAAACCTCTGGGAATATAAGGTGACCACTCTGTCTCTTAAATGGAAAAAAAAAAAGTGCTGAGAACAAGATAACAGTTATCTGTCTGCCTGTTGCTCGCAGACATGGCAGACACAACTGAAGCCCCTGTCAAGCTGTGGTTCCTTCCTGGGCCTGCTCTCCTCCTTGTGTCACGGGAGTGTCTCCACAGCACTAACATTCTAGATTTTGAACCTTAACCTAAGAGGCATGAAGTGAGCTGATGCTTCTCAAGTAGCTTTTCTCTCTGGCTCCTGTTCACCAGCATGACCGTCTGTCCTCTCTCCCATTGAGGGCCACTCTTTCTTATCAGTGCTGTACACAGGAATGGGATTACTGGGTCGCAAGTAATGCACGTCGTCAACTTTACTCAATTCTGATAAATTGTTCTTCGCTGGGTACCTCGTTCTTTTTTACAGGGAGAATGTAGGGAGTACCGTACTGTAAGAAGAACACTCTATTTTTTATTAGTCATAGAATGTCTGAAATACAGACCTGTACCCTAAACAAGACATCATGGAGAAAACTAAATACAAATAACCAATTAAGTCGATTGGGGGTGGGGGTAATGCTCACTGATAATTCTAGTACAAACCGAGACAACCCCCTGTGTTGTTCTCAACTCTGACATTGTCAAGGATGAGAATATTTCATAATAACACGAGCCAAGAGGCACTCATGTTTGCAGATCCAAAATTGGTGCCGTCTTTTTGGAGAGCAGTTTGTCACTAACTATTCACATGTAAGCGGTACTTACATTTGAAGTACTACATTTGAAGCGGTACTCTTTGATCTCCATTCCACTGCTTTGCATTGAGCACACAGGCAGCATAGTGGTCTGATCCAGGAAGGACCCGGGAGCCTGCCTCCTGGGCTCCTCGCCATCGGTTCTTGAGGGGTGAAATGAGGTACGCGTTGCAGTTAATTGTGGCTCCTGCAGGACACACGGGGAATGCCAGCATGGCCCTGGGCCTCCTGGTCCCCTTTCCTTCTCAGCCAGTGACCTCAGAGAATCAATGAGATCTGTACATTTGAGTCACAGAAACCATTAAACAGGATGTTGATGCCAGTATCACATGGAAAACAACCTCAGTGCCCATTGTTAGGAGCAAGCTGAGCAAATACAGCTCAGCCCCACTTGTAGCCATTACAAAGGAAGAGGTAACCTGGGGTGTGCTAACCAGAAAGAAGGCCCAAGTGGTATTGTTAAGTGAAAACAAGTACGTTAGAACACCTGCATGTTTGTGTGGATCTAGATCTCTGGAAGGATACACAGACTGCGAACAATGTTCTCACCTAGGGATTGTGACGTGGACGAAAGGCTAAATTGTATTTGTCATTCAATTCTGTGCCATTTGAAAAAGATTGTGTTTATTATGTGCATGTATTACTTTATTTGTTTTTTCAGACTTTAAACTTTGTATTTTGTTTTGGGGAATAGCCCATGAACAATGTTGCAGTAGTCTCAGGTAAACAGCAAAGGGACTCAGCCGTACACAGCACATGTATCCATCCTCCCCCCCAATCCCCTTGCCATCTGGGCTGGCGCATAGCATGGAGCAGAGTTCCATGTGCCATACAGTAGGTCCTTGTTGGTTACCCATTTTGAATATAGCAGTGTGTGCCTGTATTACTTTAAAACTGAAAAACACTAGTTTCACATTTTTTGAAGAATGTACATAAAGGTCCTAAGATAAAAGATTTATTGTTTTACTATTTTTTTTTTTTTTTACTGTTCTACTGTTGTTCATTTCTCAATTTTTTTTTAAATACCTAGTTCTCTTTTGTCATAAATTATTAGTTTTGTTAATGCAGTCAAACTCTGGACGTTTTGTAGCCAATATTAGTCCTGTGGTGGATTTTAATATCTGACAGAACCTTTCTGGGTCCTGTGACCCTCTATTTAGAGTCTGTCAAAGTAAACTTAATATTAACTGGAGTGAATGGGATTGGGATTCTGGTCCTGGTATAAAAGGCAAGCAAAATCTTGTTCCTTCAGATCTCCTCAAGGGTGGTCATTTGATGTGCATATCGGCTTCCCAGTGGTGCTAGAAGAACCTGCCTGCCAAATCATGAGATGTAGGAGACACAGGTTCCATCCCTGGGTGGGAAGATCCCCTGGAGGAGGGCATGGCACCCCACTCCAGTGTTCTTGCCTGGAGAATCCCATGGACAGAGGAGCCTGGCGGGCTACAGTCCATGGGGTCTCAAAAGAGTCAGACACGACTGAGTGACTTAGCCTGCACTACAGGCTGTGTGACAGGACTCCCCTGACCTGGAGTCCCAGCGCAGCTGCTCCTGAGTGCCACTGTTCTGGGCGGACTTGAGAGAGATGGCCCGCTCCCCTCTGTAGCCCTGCCATCATGATCCCCTCGCTGGGACATTGGTTCATCCACCTCATCTGATAGAGAGGAGCCCAGAGTTGGGATATTTTGGCCCAGCTGACCCCAGACCTACAAACATTAACCTGGCCATCGTCCCTTCTCTCGTCCTTACCACAATGTGGCCACACCGTCAGGCTCCGTTTCTGGGACCTGTGTTCTTTTAGAGACCACACACGCAAAAGAGCAGTTTTGCCTCCAAGGCCGTTGGTTCTGGGGGGGTGAAAAGCGTTACGTATTGCAATGACTTGTGGCTCCAGAGACCACAGTACATAAACAAATATGCAGTATGTCTATGGTCTTAACATTTTCTGGGTCAGGGGCAGGTTAATGAGAAAGTCTTTAAAAGAATCCTTAAGAGGTAACAATGCAGAAAAGATTGGAAAAGCTGCTTTAAAGTGAAGAACTACTTCCACATTTCTATGTTTCACCTAAGTTACGATATAAAGATATATTTTTCAGAAGTTAGACTTTTTTTTGAACTTTTACTATGGAAAGTTTTGAATACACACAAAAGCAAGATGATAGTACAAAACTACCATCCTCGCTTAAGACAGTAACTCTTGGCTATGTTTATTTCACAGTTATACCTATTCCTACTACTCCTGATTATCTTGAAAATCTGAGATAGTTCTATTTCAGAAGTAAATATTTCACTGAATCTCTAAAAAGTAAAGACTTTTTAAAAAAATAAAACTAAAATATCACAGTGTACACCCCAGAATGAATAATTCTCTGATGTTATCAAACAATCTATCAATATACACATATCCCACATTTTTTTTTTCTCCCAGTTGACTTGTTCCAGCCAGGTTCCAAATAGAGTCCACATTTGGTTGTCATATCTTTTTTTGTTTTAATTGAGGAAAAGTGATTTACAATGTTAGTTTCAGGTATACAACATAGTGATTCAGTATTTTGTAGATTATACCTCACTTAAAGTTATTAAAATATCAGCTATATTGCCTGTGCTATACAATATGTTCTTGGGCTGACTTATTTTATATGGAGTACTTTGTACCTCTTAATCTCCTACCCCTATCTTGCCCCTCCCCACTTCCTTGTCCCCTTTGGTAACCACTTGTTGTTTCTCTAAACCTATGAGTTGGTTTCTGTTTCCTTATAGTCATTTGTTTGTTTTATTTTTTAGATTCCACATATAAGTCAAAATATATGTATCTGTTTCCTGCATCTGACTTAATTTCACTAAGCATAATGCCACCAGGTCCATCCAAGTTGTTGCAAATGGCAAAATTTCATTCTTAGAGAAGAGCAGTATTCCATTCCATGTATATTATGTCATCATCATCATCTTCGCCCATTCATCTGTTGATGGATACTTAGGCTGTTTCTGTAGGTTAACAAGCACAAATAATGCTGTTATGAGCATTGGCTGTCTGCTTCTTTCTGAATTAATGTTTTTTTTCCTTCAGATATATTCCAAGGAGTGCAATTGCTGGATCGTATGGAAGGACTATTTTTAGATTATTGAGGAACCTCCATACTGTTTTCCACAGTGGCTGCAGCAATATAAATTCCCACCAACAATGTACAAGGGTTCCCTTGTCTCCACACCCTCTCCAGCATTTGTTATCTGTGGTCTTTTTGATGATGGTTTTTCTGACAGGTTGATGTGATATCTCATTGTGATTTGATTTCCATTTCTCTGATCATTAGCAAGGTTGATGTGCCTTTTCACGTGCATGTTGGCCATCTCCGTGTCTCCTTTGGGAAAATGTCTATTCAGGTCTTCTGGATTTTTTTTTTAATTGAAGAATAATTGCTTTACAATATTGGGTTAGTTTCCACCATACATCAACATGAATCAGCCATAGGTATACAAATGTCCCCTCCCTCTTGAACCTCCTCCCACCTCCCACCCCAACCCTCCCCTATGGGTTGTCACAGAGCCCCCGGGTTGAGCTCCCTGCATCACAGCAATTTCCACTGGCTATCTTATTTTACACATGGGAACGTGTATGTTTCGATGTTACTCTTCCAGTTTGTCCCTCTCTCTCCTTCCCCTGCTGTGTCCACTAGTCTCTTCTCTGTGTCTGCATCCCTGTTGCTGCCCTGCAAATAGGCTCATCAGTACCATCTTTCTAGATTCAATATATATGCGTTAATGAATGGTACTTGTTTTTCTGACTTACTTCACTCTATGTAATAGGCTCTGGGTGTCTGTATTTTTTTTGAATCACTGTTGCACGATGGCTGAGTAATATTGTAAATATGTACCACAACCTTTATCCATTCATCCGGCAATAGACGTTTAGGTCGCTGCCGTGTCCTGGCTGTTGTCAATAGTGCTGTAGTGAACATTGGGGCACTTGTGTCTCTTTCAATTACGGTTTCCTCAGGGTATATGCCCAGTAGTGGGATTGCTGGGACATATGGTAGTTTTATTCCTAGTTTTGTAAGGACTCTCCATACTGTCTTCCACAGTGGCTGTATCAATTTACATTCTCAACAAAGTGTAAGAGGGTTTCCTTTTCCCCACACCCTCTCCACTCTTTACTGTTTGTAGATTTTTTTGATGATGGCCATTCTGACGTGTGAGGTGATAGTTTTAATTTGCTTTTCTCTAATAATGAGCAATGTTGAGAATCTTTTCATGTGTGTATTAGCCATCTGTATGTCTTCTTTGGAGAAATGTCTGTTTAGGTCTTCTTCCGACTTTTTGATTCGGTTTGGTTTTCTGGTATTGAACTGCATATTGGGTTGTTTGTTGGTTATGTCAAAGATGCAAGAGACATGGGTTCAATCCCTAGGTTGGGAAGATCTCCTGGAGAAGGAAATGGCCAACCCACTGCAGTATTCATGCCTGGAAAGTTCCATGGACACAGGAGCCTGGCGGGTTACAGTCCATGGGGTTGCAAAGAGTCAGACATGACTGAGCACACGTGCACGCGTGCACGCACACGCACACACACAGACACACACACACACACACCCCCTCTATCTCTTTCGGTCTATAGATTCTGCCTCCCTCTTTTCATTACCCTGCACTTAATTGTTGTAAACCAGATCATTTTCTCCTGTGGTTTCTGACTTCTTGAACTTTGGCACTTGTCTCTGTGGTATCACCGAACAGGTCCTTTTGTCCCCTGCATATCTTATAATCTAGTAGTCTAGAGGCTAACTTTGGTTTAGATTTGGTGGGATGGCAAGGCTGCTTCATAGGTGTGGTATTTTCTTCTATCAGGAGGCTCATAACGTCCCATGATCATTGATTGTTTAAATCTCTGAGTTCATTAAGGGTTGCCAAATGGTGGTATCATAACTCTCTCGTTTCTTTTCCACTTGTTGGCTGAAACACGTCTTTAAATGGGAGGTTTCTTCTCAACAACCATTTTGATTATTCTAAGTACAGTTTATAGGGCTCCCCAGGGGGCTCAGTGGTAAAGAATCCATCTGCAGTGCAGAAGATAGAGATTCAATCCCTGGGTTGGGAAGATTCCCTTGGAGGAGGAAATAGCAACCCATTTCAGCATTCTTGTCTGGGAAGTCCCAGGGACAGACGAGCTTGGCAGGCTACAGTCCATGGAACTGCAAAAAAGTAGGACAAGACTGAGTGACTGAGCATGTATGTGCGCGCGCGCACACACACACACACACACACACACACACAAATGTGTATTGACGTCTCTTGTGAGCCAGGTGATCTTTTAGAAGATCTCAGCTATGAACCAGTCAGGCCCTGCTTTCAACAGTGCTGACTTTTTTCACCTAATGTTTTAATGTGAGCATTATCCAAAGCTCCTCCTTTGCATTCCTCAATGGTTGTATGAATTCTGGGCTAAATATCTACTGTAACTTCAGGACAGAAGTCACAGATTTCACTTCTCTGTTATATACAGTGTAACACAAAATATTTTGTGCATGAGACCTGTAATTCAGGTTGTTTTTATTAAGTGGTGCCCACTAATTGGGGTTTCCCAGGTGGCTCAGCGGTAAAGAATCCACCTGCCAATGCAGAAGAACAGGTTCGATTCCTAGATCAGAAAGGTACCCTGGAGGAGAAAATGGCAACCCACTCTAGTATTCTTGCTGGGACAATCCCATGAACGGAGAAGCCTGATGGACTACTGTCCATGGGGTTGCAAAGAATCAGGACTGAGCACACCCACCCACTCACTCATTTACTTCCCTGAAAGGTTGTGTTCTTCTAACTGTGCCTAGGACCTTGCTTCTCATCCTCCTGCCTCTCCCCAGCCGTGGAGAGAGGCTAGATCTTTATATAATGTAGCCCATCAGATGAGTTTCTTGGCCTCCTCTTCTCATTCATTTGTCCATTGTTAGCACAGACCACATGGCCGAGGGCGTGAGACTGCAGAAGGAGCGTGAGTTGGGAGAATGCAGCCATGGTTGTAATGAATATTTGTGCTCTGCAGGCCGTGAACCCTGGGAGGTCCCTGTTCCTGCTGTATGCCCTCAAGAGCTCCCCACGCCTCGGTCTGCTGTACCTCTACCTGTTTGACTACACCGACACCTTCCTGCCCTTCATTCACACCATCTGTCCTCTGCAAGAAGACGGCTCCGGGGAGGACATCATATCCAAGCTCCTGGTGGGTCTGCAGAGGGCCTTGAGGGACGTCACGCCACCATTGCCCATCATGGAATAGATTTGGATATGTGGCTGTAGCCTAGCAGGGAAGAGCAAATAGCACAAGTCTTCACTGGAATCTTGGAAGGAGAGCCCGTACAAAGAAAATAGAGCAGGAACTTCCCCACTCCTAGAAGCCTGTTTTGTTTCCTGCATTGCATAGCCAGAGGGGTTACCCTTTAGACTTGAGATATTTAGCAGGGGGCGGCGGCGGGGGGGAACAGTGTTGCTTCTGTTATAAAATAAGGTAGCATAGTTCTAGATTGCCCGAGCGTTAGATTTATGGGCCCTCCAGCTTGGTAATGGATCTTGGTAATCTCTTAATGGGATCTTCTAAATCTGTTTAGTATGTCCTGTGGGCCTCAGAATAAGAAGCCACCATCCCGCTCGTGGATGGCGTCATCCTGTTAGCTGACCACCAGGCCTTTGGCAGGGCTGGTTACCCACCACGGCTCTCTTGTATTCCTTCAGAATAGTTGATCGCCTTGACTCAAAGTGATTCTGTGTGTCACTGGAGGGTAATGCCCTTTACCTTGGTACTTTTGGGGGCAGTCCTTCTGATCTGTTTATATCAAAAGTCACATGGGTATAGGAATCATTGTGTATGATATTGAAACAGAATTCCCAAATCTCTAAGACCTTTTTTTAAACACTTGGATCCAGTGCCTGCCTAAGTGACTTTAGCCTTGATGTTGCTTTAAGCCTGCTCATTAGCCCCTTTGCACAGTGTTTCTCCAGTTACCCAGTTTCCAGCTGTTCTCTGCCCTCGCTAGACCGGGAGCACAGAGAACCCCTGGCCTTGCCATTGTAACAAGCCCTGTCTATGTCACTGTCTGCTCATCAGGCTGGCTTTTTTCTTGGGGTGCTCAGTGTCTGCTCCATTGCACACAGTCTTGCTCAGCTTTCACTGGCCTCTGGATGCCTGAAAGAAAGTGAAAGTGTTGGTTGCTCAGTTGTGTCCAACTATTTGCGACCCCATGGACTGTAGCCCGCCAGGCTCCTCTGTCCATGGGATTTTCCAGGCAAGAATACTGGAGTGGGTTGCCATTCCTTTCTCCAAGCAATAGCAATCTTCCTGACCCAGGGATCAAACCCAGGTCTCCCACATTCCAGGCAGATTCTTTACCAGTCTGAGCCACCAAGAAAGCCCCAAATGCCTATAAGTTGTTTAAAAACTCTTGTTATAAATTACCTGCTAAGTTTGTCATTAAAGTTTTTCATTTTCCCAACATTACTTTTTAAAGGTACACATTTAATTTTCCCGTGACCTGTGATCATTCCACCACAGGTGAGAGGTTGAATTTGGGAAATTGTTGGAGCTGCTCTTGCAGTGTTGAAGACATTTTGCTAAGTCACTTCAGTCGTGTCTGACTCTGTGCAACTCCATAGACGGCAGCCCATCAGGCTCCCCCATCCCTGGATTCTCTAGGCAAGAATACTAGAGTGGGTTGCCATTTCCTTCTCCAATGCATGAAAGTGAAAAGTCAAAGTGAAGTCGCTCAGTCGTGTCCGACTCTCCGCGACCCCATGGACTGCAGCCAACCAGGCTCCTCTGTCCATGGGATTTTCCAGGCAAGAGTACTGGAGTGGGGTGCCATTGCCTTCTCCAGAAGACATTTTAAAACTGGTTAATTTTTATCCATTTCAACCTTCTGATTAATATCTCATGCTTAGATTTTTTTTTTCTTCTGAGCTTCCACAATCATATAACAGTGTAAGAGGTTCAGTCTCTGATAACATTTATTTAGTGTAAGATGAGTTATTACAAGGCGAGTTGATGGATGGAGATCTCACTTGAGATTGTTGGATGTGTATGTCTGTGTGTGTGTGTGTGTGTTAATAAATGTAAAACTCTCTGGGCTGACCACAATATCTTGTGTAAAAGTCAGTCCTCTTAATTTTGTGTGTCTGTTTTTACGTACTTTTATTTACTTGTGTTCTGCTCCTAAAGGATCTTAGAGAGCCCACATGGAAGCAGTGGCGAGAATTCCTCATCAAGTACTCCTTCCTTCCATACCAGCTGATTGCTGAGTTTGCTTGGGACTGGCTGGAGGTCCATTACTGGACGTCACGGTTTCTCATCGTCAACGCCATGCTCCTCTCGGTTCTGGAATTGTTCTCCTTCTGGAGGATCTGGTCCAGAAGTGAACTGAAGTAAGTGTGGTTTTATGTTGGAGATGGTTGGAGCAACAGAGACTGGGAAAGAAATACCAAGTGGAGAAGTCCTCTGGAGTGTTTTTCAGACTCTATAGTAGACACCCAGCAATCCGGTTTAGAAACACTGCTTAAGCAGGGAACAGGAAAACGACTTCATTTCAGCATGGGGAGGCTCTCATGGTGCTCATTGTTAAAGTGTGCCTCTGGGTGCCTTTTCCCCACGTAATAGGCCAGATAATTCCTGGAGGGTGGGGTGTACATGAAGGAGTTTAATAACAGGAATACCAAGCGAGAAGAAGAGGGTGCTTTATGGTTTACTTTATGCTTAAAGTAGTGTGGTAGAACATAAAGAGATCTGAGGAGGAATTCTGTAGGCATGAGTTCTTATCCTGCTCTGCCACAACTAGGACAGTAATCATTTTCCTGGATTAATGTGTAAAATGAGAAAGTTGGACTAGACAGTCGCTGAGTCAGGACTCTTGGTTCCAAGTGACAGAAACCAACCTAGGTTGGCTTTCGTACCAAGGGACGTGCCCAGTGATGGCTTCCTGCGTGGCTGGACCCAGAGACCCGAACACTGTCCTTAGGGCCGAGTGTCTTTCTCCCTCTCACAGCTCTCTTCTGTTCACCTCAACAGCTCCTATGTTCGGGGGCCCTTGATGCCTCCAGGTAGAGACCTACAGCTTAGGAACCCTAGAGGAAAGAGACACTTCCGTCCCTATAGCACTTGTGAAAGCCTCAGGCTCACATGCCTTTGCTCCTGATGGACCCAGCCTGGGTCACAGGCCCCCTGAGCCTGTCACAGGTGCAGGGGTTTGTGGGCTCGCCTTGTCCAGACACAAGCATGCACTCACCCCTGCAGGGGCTGGCTTCAGCCCTCCATGGGCCACATGGAAGAGAATAGGGGAGGGAGATACCCCAAAGGGAAATTCAGAAGATGATTCCAGGAGACAGGACGGCTGCTGGGCAGGCAGAAGCAATGTATCAGCACGCCTGCACCCTTCTAGCCTGAAACAGCCCGTGACGCGAAGGCTTCTTGGCCTCACCCATCAGGTGAATAGTGAGAACCTGACAGGAATCTCCGTTATTTATTCAATTCAGTGACTCCGTTTATTCATGCCCAGTTGATTGAACCTCTTCTCTGCCCCTGCTACTCTGCTGGACACCGCAGATCTGTAGGTCAAGAGGATAGTTATACTCTGAAGGCCTACAGCCTAGCAGAGAAAATATTACGTTATTAAAGGGGCTTCCCTGGTGGCCCAGTAATAAAGAGTCAGCCCGCCAATGCAGGAGATACTGGTTCAATCCTGATCCGGGAAGATCCCACACGCCCAGGAGCGACTAAGCCCGCGGGCACAACTATTAAGCCTGTGCTCTAGGCCCCAGGAGCCACAACTGCTGAAGCCCGTGCTCTGCAACACGAGAAGCCGCCGCAGCTAGAAGCCTGTGCACGGCACACAGAGAGGAGCCCGTGCTCGCCACAGCTGGAGAAAAGCCCACGCAGCAACGAAGGCCCACACCGCCACAAGTAAACACACAAGTTAGAACATGTCTATGTCATATTAAACACAAGTGTGACTCGGCACAGAACCGGGTGGAGTCGGGGCAGTGTTGGGAAGGCCTCACCCGAGGGGACCTGGTGACATTTCCCTGAGGAAGCGCCCTCCAGGCTCCGTCCCAGGAGTTGAAGGTGACGTGGTCAGGAAAGGTGTGTCTCAGGCACAGGGGACGGGAAACAGGGTCTCCTGCAGCTCCAGCGGCCAGACTGTGCGGCGGGGAAAGGCCCAGGCAGGGTCTGAGCGCCTCGGTCTCACCTCTCACACGCCTCTCTTCCTTTTGCAGGACCGTGCCTCAGAGGATGTGGAGCCATTTCTGGAAAGTGTCGACACAGGGGCTTTTTGTGGCCATGTTCTGGCCCCTCATCCCTCAGTTTGTTTGCAACTGTCTATTTTACTGGGCCCTGTACTTTAACCCAATTATTAACATTGATCTTGTGGTCAAGGAGGTCCGACGGCTGGAAACCCAGGTCTTGTGACGGATGCTGCCGAGGTTCCGAGGGACCCTTGCACCCTCCCTGCCCGCCGAGCTCTGGGGAGAGGGGAAGCGGACTTCCTGTTTTCCGCCCCTAGTAAACAAGGTGCTGCTTTGTCCGCCAGAGGCCAGGTCCCCTCCTTCGGCCCGTGGCAGCAGGGACTGGCGCCCCAGAGCTTGGCCAACTCGGCGGCCGCACCTCCGCCCAGCTGCCTTCCTCGCCGGGACTTGGGAGGCTCAGCCCGCAATGGCTGGCAGGGACTCAGGGTCCTCGGAGGACACACAGTGGGTCGCAATCCCGCTTGCCCTAACCTCAGTGACTGACAAGAGTCTCCCAGGGAGGATCGGAGCCCAGGGCCAGGCCTGTCCTCTCAGTCAAGTGTAGGAAAACAGGAGAAGATGTCATAGGCAGAGGCAGTTGCGCATAAAAAATGAGGAAAAACCACAATCTCGATGATTCTGTCTTGTGTAAGAGTTGCTAGAAGGTTCAGAGTTAAACCTCTGAAAGCAGTCAGTTTGAGGTTAGAATGATGGTGGTTAGACTCGCCACCACTGTCTTCTACTGGGAATCATTGAAAGTTTGGATCTTTTCGTTGGAGTTGTTGAGTGGGCCGTCAGGCAGTTTAGTCAGGCTGAGCTGCTTCCGTGCTTTGTAAAACTGTTGTTCAGCGGGGTTTGCTTTGTTTTTGAGAATGTAATCTATAAAATCCAAGCCAGTCCGTTTGTTTAAGGAAATACCTTGTACATTGACCTCACACTGTATAATCTTTATTGTCCTGCTCTGATGTATGAAACAATGTGTAATTACACCAAGTGCTGTAATTGTAAATATGAGGTGAACTGTGGTCTTTGATTTCCTGCCAGTGTGACAGCAGCAGGTGTGAAGGGGTGTCAGTTTGAAGCTCAGCCCCGTATTCATACAGAAATCAGCTTGCATCCAAAGTGTTCTTTGGCGAGTCTATGAACCATTCATTAACCCTTTGTATCTTTGAAGATTTCCCTCAAACTCTGCATCTGAAAGTTTGAAGAAATGACTTGAAATAAAAATAAAATCTATATATATATATATATATATACACACACACAGATAAAACTTCTACATAGAGAAAAATTGACTGTTTAGGAAATATAAAGAAAATCTGTGTTGCCCAGTACAACCTACTGGTAACGCTTACCACACCCCACAGCCGAGGAGCCACTGAGGATATCTTAAGTGAAAGGGGAGAGAATGTTTTCCTTACCCTTGTGCTTCCTCATCAGGCCCTGGGCCTGCCTGACTTGATAAGCCAGAGACACTGCCAGCTCAGTGGATCCAGGGACTTGCAGTGGCTACATCTCCCTGGCCTGGCGCCTCACAAGGTTACTCTCCTCTTTTTTTATTTTTTAAAATATTTATCTATTCGGCTGCCTCAGTTCTTAGTTGCAGTTTGTGGACGCTCTAGTTGTGTGGCGTGTGGGTTCAGTAGTTGCGGTGTGCAGGCTTAGTTGCTTCGTGGCTTATGGGATCTTAGTTCCCCAATCAGGGATCAGACCCGCATTGCCTGCCTTGCAAGGCGGGCTCTTAACCACTGGACCACCAGGGAAGTCCCTCTTATTTTTAGATGAAGAAAGGGAGGCTGGGTAGCACTACTGGAGCTGGGGCCCAGGGCAGACTCCCTGTCCAGTGCTTCTCACTTGTGCCTCTTGGCCTCCCCACACTGTCGTCACCTGCTCCCCAAATCATGCTTCAGAGATGAGTAAGACACGTGCTCTGGGGAGGAGTACAAGGCAGACAGCCAAGCGCAAACAGGAGAGGCGGGGTGCTCCCTGTTTATCACCTGCAGGAGGGACAGGCATGGCAGAGCGAGGGCCACCCTCTCAGAGCAGGCTGAGGTGTCTCAAAATGCGGTGTCTACTTAAAATACTCAGACCCTTTAATGTAAGAGTTCCATTTCTGCAAATCTCAAGGAATAATAAAAAGGTGGGAGAGGGTAAAGATTCACAAGCATCCTCATTACATTAGTAATTGATAAGAATAGGAAATACCGCCCATGTCAGAAAGCTAGCAGTCTATAAAATAGTACCTAATAACACATGGAAATGAAGTTTTCACAGCTTAAAGACACAAAAATGGAAAAAAGCTTATAAAAGTCATACAGTACAGAGTCTCAATTACATTTTTTTTTTAAATCGAGTGAGGTTTTTAAATATTTATTGATTTGGCCACACCATGAAACACAGCGGATCTTAATTCCCTGATCAGGCACTGAAGCTACACCCCCTGCAGTGAAAGCAGAGTCCTAACCACTGGACCACCAGGGAATTGCCTCAATTACATTTTTAAAACATTGCTGACAAGACTGTAGGCAGCACACCAAAATGCTAAATGTGGTTATATTGGACTGTGAGAATTGGAGTAGGTTTTCTTCTTTCTATATTTCTCTTATTTTCTTTTTTTGTTGTTTTGTTTTTTAGCAATGCTTAGGTACTATTGTACTTTTGTAATCAGGAAATAAATTTTAACTGTTAAAAGTGGAGTGGGATATGGAAAGAAGACTTGAGCTAAAAACTACTAGACTTGCACTTCACAAGTTTGGGCAGCATGTGGCTGGCTTCTTTATTGCCCAGAATCTACCCACACAGTATGTGTTTGCTCTCTTTTGACCTCCTGCCATCAGGAGCAGGTTAGAAGATAAGGCCTAGCCCTTTTTCACAAAGGCTGAATGTCAAAAATTGTATGAAACCCAGTACAGTCAGAAGCACAGTTGTGGTTTTATTAAATAGGCATGGGACTTTTGACATTAATCAAACAGGAAACCAAACTGGCTCTAGCCCAAGTTCCGGGACAGGAGAGAAAGCAAACACAAGCGTTGCCGCTTCGACACTTGGCCTCAACTCCCTTCTGCAAAGAACTGAATGAGGCTGTTGATGAGCAAAAAAGGAGTTTTATTCCTTTGTGCAAAAACATTTCAAGTCAGGCTAGTCAGTCACACTCGGGTGAATCGTTCCCACACAAGAAACTGGGATAGAAGAGGTACTTAATGTTGTACTCTGCCCGGGCTAAGCAGTAAGCAAACTCCTGGTCACACTTGCATATGAGTTCTTGGCATTTGTCTTCCGTTGGTTCTGGAAGAAGTGGAGACACTGAGGTTAGAACAGGGATTTGCAGAGACCTGAAGATAAACACAAGGGAAGCTAGTAAAGCTGGAAACAAGAAGGGTCATAACTGCATCCGGGTTACACTTTGCCAGTTCCCTGCAGTGATCTCCGTCATCATGACAACTCCCAAGGAAGGTGATATTCAGTCCATTTTACAGAAAACAAAGTTGAAGTCACCAGGGTAGTGTTTTCAGAGGAAAAGTCCAAAGTCCATATGCCCTTTTACAAGCTTCTCTTCTGTTAGATCCAGTTAGACAAGCAGTAGGTGCCTGGGAACCATCCAGGGTTTTTTTTTTGTGGGGGGGGGTGGCGGGGAGCCCTGCTCTGTGTGATCTTACTGTGAACTTTCTGAGCAAAGTCCTCATTTAAAAGGGGGCACTATCCACGGTGCAGGTTTATTATGAAGCCTGAGTGAGAAAGCATATATAAAGCACCAGGCAGGGGCTTGGCCCTAGGCATGCACACCATCAATGCTGGTTCCACCTGCACTTCCCTACCTTTTCTCTCCAAGTCTCTTTCAGATGCTCCTTCAAGAAAACAGCTTGTTCCCAAAGCCAACATAATAGTGGTGAAAAGCTGAACGACTTCCCACTGAAATCTGGAACAAGACAAGGATGCCCATTCTCACCATTCCTATTCAGCATAGTAGTAGAAGTCCTAGCCGTAGCAATCAGATAAGAAAAAGAAATAAAGGGTATTCAGATTGGAAGAGAAGAGGTAAAATTGTCATTATATGCAGATGACATGATACCATATAAAAAAACAGCTTGTTTTAGGTCACAACTGTATATTCCATCTCTCCCTTCCATCTCTCCCATCTTGGGCCTACTTTATACAGAGATGCAAAGGCTGTCACCCAAAGATAAATCTCCCTCGACCTTGGGAATTTTGCTGCTACAGAATCATTCCTTTGGGTTGGAAAGAGTTTGTGATCTTCAAGTTATATCTATTAATCTAGAAGATATAACAGCTCTGGATATGTCACCTGC
>SJXQ01000147.1:524093-541842 GCA_006408695.1 Aepyceros melampus
TATGTCACCTGCCTTGGACTGTGGGTTTTTAATTATTCACAAAATAATTGCGGTGGAGGTAGGCGGGGGTGGGGCAGGGGACACCCACTATTAAATCCTTCCAAATTTCCAGAGGCACAGTAAAGCATGAGCTTGGAGATAGCCAGCTCAGCCATGGATATAGTTCTTTGGACACATCACTTCATCCTTCCCAGGCTGCTTCCACAGGGTCCACATAAGGATACTAAAAGTACTTACTTCTAAGGGCTGTTGGGAGTATGAAAAGAGACGGCAGTAAAATGTAGGGCATACAGCAGGTGCTTATGAGCTGTAGCTGACCTCCTTAAACTGCCAGCTAATCTTAAATATCTCCTCTTAAAATGCACAGGTTCCTTAGAGATCCTAGCAAGATGAAGCACGAGAGTCAGAAAACTCGGCTTGTGTCTCAGGGCAGCACTCAGAGTGCTTGGCAGCATGTGGTGTGATGAACAGGGGCAGGGTTGGGGGATGTCAAGCAGGAGGCAGGGGGCCTGAGACCCTCTGACCCTGTAATGAGCTGAGTTGATTAAAGGTGTTTATCAGCATGACTGCACACAGGGTTTCCCAAACTCAGGCCCATGGCAGCTTCAAGGTCATAGCTTTATGTGTGCTAGTCTCTCAGTCTTGTCTGACCCTTTTGTGACCTCATGGACTGTATAGCCCACCAGGCTCCTCTATCCATGAGATTTTCCATGCAAGAATACTGGAATGAGTTGCCATTTCCTTCTCCAGGGGATCTTCCCAACCCAAGGTAATAATATTCATGTCTCTTGCATTGCAGGCAGATTCTTTACTTCTGAGCCACCAGGGGTATCTTTAAATCCCGTTTATTTTTAATAGTCAATTATTAAATTATTATTTATATTAAATAGTATTAAATTGCATTAAAGAAATCATCACTGACATAAATGGAAAACCAAAATCTTATACCACAAATATGTAAAACTGACTGAAAAAAAAAAAGCCAGTGAAGATAAAAGTTCTAATATCAAAGTCTAGTTAAAGCTGTTACCCACCTGAAGGCTATGAGCCCCCAGAATGGAGTGTCTTAGTTTTCAAAAAGGAAGATAAGCAAGTGTAAAAGAGGTTTACCCTCTCTAGCAGTCAGACCATCATGCAATCGAAACTTCCTCCTTGCCTAACTGGAAGAATTAACAAAGGACTGAAAGGGAAAATCCTTCTCACTTAAATTCATTTATTAAGCCTCTCACACTCTGCGAAACTATTGAAAGAGAAGGCAAACCACAAACACCTCCAAATCCAAAAGCCTGTGTTTAAACACTCTGCCTTGGGGATTCGCTGCCGGTCCAGGGGTTAGGACTCCAGACTTTCATTGCCATGGGCACAGATTGGATCCCTGGTCAGGAGACTAATATCCCAAGCCAGGCTGCAAGGCCAAAAAAACAAAACGAAACTTTAAAAACCAGAACGAAAAATCGCCTTGGTTATAATTCAGTAAATGGTAACAGAAAAAGTCGAGATGATGGAAGCCTCAGTTAACGGTGCAGTTACGTGAAGGGCTGGCTCTGTGGTCCCCATCTCACCCAGTCCTCTCAGGGCAGGGCCACCGGCACTGGAGGCGTGCAGGGCCCTCTGAGGCTCCTGGGCAAAAGGCCTTTGTGTCCCTCACTTCTTTGATTATAGGAAACAGCCTTTCTTCAGCCTCCATGAGTTCTTCATGAGTTCTTCGAACTCCTTCCCTGAGTTCCAATAGGCAGAGTCAGGTCAGTTCAGTCGCTCAGTCGTGTCTAACTCTTTGCAACCCTATGAACCGCAGCACACCAGGCCTCCCTGTCCATCACCAACTCCTGGAGTTCACTCAGACTCACGTCCATCGAGTCGGTGATGCCATCCAGCCATCTCATCCTCTGTCGTCCCCTTCTCCTCCTGCCCCCAATCCCTCCCAGCATCAGGGTCTTTTCCAATTAGTCAACTCTTTGCATGAGGTGGCCAAAGTGCTAGAGTTTCAGCTTTAGCATCATTCCTTCCAAAGAACACCCAGGACTGATCTCCTTTAGAATGGATTGTTGGATCTCCTTGCAGTTGAAGGGACTCTCAAGAGTCTTCTCCAACACCACAGTTCAAAAGTATCAATTCTTCAGCACTCAGCTTTCTTCACAGTCGACATTGTAGGAATCAGCGAACTAAAATGGACTGGAATGGGTGAATTTAACTCAGATGACCATTATATCTACTACTGCAGGCAGGAATCCCTTAGAAGAAATGGAATAGCCATCATGGTCAACAAAAGAGTCTGAAATGCAGTACTTGAAAGCAGAGTCAAGCAGTTGTTAACTAGGGAAGGGAGAGGATAGGAGACCAGGGAGAAACAGTCAAGAGCAGCCTTGGGGCAAGGTCCTGTTTTCCTATTAACAGATCCACACAAGAATGTCTTTGGGATATTTTGCAGATACTGAAAGGCTTCCAGGTGGGAGAAGTTACCAGCAGTTTGCTGCCCGTAAGCGCAGAGGCCTCCGACTAGTTGGACTTGAAGGCTGATGATGTTGATTCCCACTTACCACCAACCCACCAGAAGAACGTCCTCGAGCTGATCACTCCCTCTTTGGACAATTACTATAAAACTTCTATCTTCCCAAGTGGGTTTTGAGGGCATAAGCCTGCTCTGTCCCCCACTTTGCCTAACAAAGCAAAAAACCTATCCTTTTCTACTTTGCCCCAAATTCTGCCTCCAAGATTTGATTCAGCACTGGTGTACAGAGAAGCCGAGCTTTCAGCATCAGCACCCCAACTTTACAGAAGAAAAATCCAGAGAAAGGGGTGTAGGGACTGATCCCCAGTTCAGCTCTGCCTGATCCCAGGCCTCCTGGCTTGTCTGCCAGAAGGAAATAGGTTGTTAACTCAGGGGACTCATCTGCCCTTATAAATCCAAGTTTTAAGACAGGATTTTCAAATCAATCAATAAATCTGTCTGCACCAGGTCTTAATTGGGACATGTGGAATCTAGTTTTCTGACAAGGAATCGAACCCTTGAAGGCGGGAGGAGAAGCGGACCACAGAGGATGAGATGGTTGGATGGCATCACTGACTGATAGACATGAGTTTGAGCAAATTCCGGGAGATAGTGAAGGACAGCAAGCCTGGCGTGCTGCAATTCAGTGGGATCGCAGAGAGTCAGACATGGTGACTGAACAACAACAATCTATTCTTTTAATAGAGCTTTTTAAAATTACTCAATTTAATGGAGGATAATTACTTTACAATATTGTGATGGTTTTTGCCATCAATGACATGGGAAGCAACTTACATTTAAGAAAAGGGGTATAATACACACTGCTATATTTTTTATGTATTATGCACTCAAAAAAAGACAAAACAAGAACAGCACCAGAAAATTAATCAAATGGAGGTCTGAATAGTGTCAATGGGAGTTTTATTTCCCACAAAACTTTTGTGGTAGAAGTTATAATTGAAACTTTTCTACTTTGAGCCATACAGTGCTTTCATTGTGGAAAAGTGATCTCAATTAACCAAATGTGAGGGGCTGCTATTTTGAATTTAGTTTACATTACTTATTAGACTTAAAATATCTATACCACTCAGTGATGAAAGGAGGTGGCTTGTGGAGTCTTTGATGGCCCTCCTCCTCCCTGATCTTCACCAGGCCTCCCTTTAGCACCTCCCCAGCTTCTACAATAAACACAATTTACATTGTCTAAATGCCCTTGCAGAGTAAATACTCCTCCAGGATAAGTCCTCTAACCTCCCTTTCAGGCTGCCCACCAGCCCTTTCTACATATAAATTCTAGTAAGTAAGTAAGTGTTAGTCGCTCAGTCGTGCCCAACTCTTTGCGACCCCATGGACTGCAGCCCACCAGGCTCCTGTGTCCATGAGATTTTCCAGGCAAGGATACAGGAATGGGTTGCCATTTCCTTCTCCAGGGGATCTTCCCAACCCAGGGATCAAACCTGGGTCTTCTGCACTGCAGGCAGATTCTTTACCGACTGAACTACAAGGAAAGCCCATTATTCTAAAGGTGCCTCAAATACACCATCTGACCTTACAATTCTAAGACTACATGTTGCAAAAGCCTCTCACAGGTGCACAAAGCTTCTAAACAACCACAGTCTCTGCAAAATGAAGTCCATTGGTGCCACAGACTGGCCATTCTCAGCTGCGGGCCATTGTGTCCCCCTCCGGGCTTGTGGTAGTGTCTAGAGACGTCTTTGGCTGTCCTGTGTGGAGGGTAGGGGGTTTGCCACTGGCATCTGGTTGGCAGAGACCAGGGATGTTACTAAACATCTGCAATGCCCAGGATGGCTCCCACACCAGAGATCCAGCCTCAAATGTCCATAGTGTCAAGATGGAGACACTCTGCCGCAGGTGATTGTCAGGCTTTGAAAGAATGAGGCTGGGGCTTCTCTGGTGGCTCAGTGGTAAAGACTCCATCTGCCAATACAGGAAACACGGGTTTGATCCCTGGTCTGAGAAGATCCCACAAGCCAGGCAGCAACTAAGCCCGTGAGCCACAACTATTGAGCCTGAGCTCCAGAGCCCGAGAGCCACCGCTACTGAGCCCACGCACCCTAGAGCCCATGGTCTGCAGTAAAAGAAGGCACAGCATTGAGAAGCCTGCACACCACAACTAGAGAAAGCCCACACAGTGACAAAGATCCACCACGGCCAAAAATAAGTAAAATCAATACATATTTAAGAATGAGGCCAACCTAGATGTTCCAAGATGTCCAAGACACAATATTAAGTGAAAAAACAAAACAAACCATGATGTATATAGTGTGATCCGATTTTTATTCTTTTTTTTAAAAATTATTTATTTTATGTATTTTTGGCTGTGCTGGGTCTTCATTGCTGTGAGTGGATTTTGGTTGCGACATGCAGGGGCTACTCTCGAGTTGCAGCGTGCAGGCTTCTCGGTGCGGTGCCTTCTGTTGCGACTCTCGGGCTCTAGAGCACAGGCTCGATAGTTGTGGCACCCGGGTTTAGCTGCTCCAGGGCATATGGCAATGGCAACCCACTCCAGTACTCTTGCCTGGGAAATCCCATGGATGGAGGAGCCTGGTAGGCTACAGTCCATGGGGTCATGAAGAGTCGGACACGACTGAGCATCTTCACTTCACTTTCCACTTTCCTGCACTGGAGAAGGAAATGGCAACCCACTCCAGTGTTCTTGCCTGGAGAATCCCAGGGACGGGGGAGCCTAGTGGGCTCCCATCTATGGGGTTGCACAGAGTCGGACACACCTGACGTGACTTAGCAGCAGCAGCAGGGCATATGGGATCTTCCCGGACCAGGGATCGAACCTGGATCCTCTGCATTGGCAGGCAGATTCTTAACCACTGGACCACCAGGGAAGTCCTGATGTTTGTTCTTGTCTGTCTGTTTACACATGCATAAATCTGGAGGAGAACAACATGCCAAGCAATAGAAGCTAGTTAACGCTGGTGGATGAAGCCTAACTTCCTACATTACAATGATTCTGGGATGTTTTGATTTTCCACAACAAATGTGGATTAGGTTTGAATCAGAAAAGGCATGTGCATGGATGGACAGACAGATGGATGGACAGATGGACAGACAGATAAAACTAATACGTAAAAATTGGTAAATGAACCAGCTGGTACCAGAGCCAGCACTGTTACCGGTAAAATTTCCACAGGCCACACACCCTTGGAACATGACCTGGTGGGCTAGGGACTTCTGAGGAAACAGCCATTGAAGCTCCAAGGTTGCACTGCTCCCACAGAGTTGGCCAAAGGAAAGCTGCCAAAGGACAGCTGTCTAAGGACAGGGGGACTGGCACAAACACTCATTTCCCCTTCCCTCCCCTGTCCATAGGAGTCCCCTGGCTCCACCTTCCACTACCTCCACTGATGTTATCTGTCCAAGGCCCTTCTCACCCAGATCCCTGCAACAGCCTCACAGGGGGACCTAGTTACCACCCTCGTTCCCTCCAGCTATATTCCTTGCAGCAACTAGAGTGGAAGCTCCCCTGGAGAAGGCAATGGCTACCCATTCCAGTATTATTATTTGGAGAATTCCATGGACAGAGGAGCCTGGCAGGCTGTAGTCTATGAGGTCACAAAGAGTCAGACACGACTGAGCAGCTGACACTTTCATTTTTCACTTTCATGCATGTACTTCATTGATTTCTTTTCCAACAAGCACTTACAAAAGCAATTGGCATGGACACTATTTCCTGCTCCCTTTTTCGACCACAGAGCCTTGCTCCTCTGTTTTGCCCATCAGGGAGCCTGACACAGAATAGATTCTCAATAATGGTTGTTGGGAGAATATAGAAAAGACATACATCATTTCCAGTTCTTGTACAAACCTAGCACCAGAGTTTTATTATTCCCATTTTACAGAAAAGGAAAATGAGGCTTGAGGGATTCAGTAACTTGTCCAAGGCCACAGATCTGGGAAAGAGTATACCAGGATTCCAGCCCAGTATCTCCTGACCCAGTGTCTGTCCCTCCGCTATGCTCCCTTGAGCAAGAAAATACTTTGAAAAACAAGGCTTGGTCTCACCATTCTATGGCCTCAGAAGCCCAACAGCTTCATGTTATTCAAGAATAATAAAAAACTGAAAAGGAAACCTAGCTCCTAAGGGTTAAGTTTAAAATAAAGGCCTGCCGGTAAATATTATTATATGCTTAATATTTTTAAAAAATATATTTGTCAAGCCCATAAATGGAAAATGGGCCACACCTGTAATTAAGCAAATAGCTAAGTTCAGAATATCTCCAAACAGAATAAGAGAATATTTTTAGCCAAAAAATGCATAATAGATATTTTGGTTCTCTTCATTCAGTTCAGGGAAAGCAGTTCTGTAAATAGGCACAGCCCCACTAGCTGACACACTAATAAGTGTTTCACAAATATCATATTTAGATGGTTGTGTGTGTGTGTGTGTGTGTGTGTGCTTGCGCACTCAGTTGTGTCCGACTCTTTGTGACCCCATGGACTGTGGCCCACCAGGCTCCTCTGTCCATGGGATTCTCCAGGCCAGAACCCTGGAGGGGGCTGCCGTTCCCTTCCCCAGGGAGCTTCCCCACCCAGGGATCGATCCCACATCTCTTGCAGCTCCTGCATCGGCAGGCGGGTTCTTTACCGTTTGTGCCACCTGGAAAGCCCTTTCACATGGTTAGCGGCAGCAAACATGCAGGTTGAAGGGAGAAGGGAAAGATCTTTAACATATTTTCCACTCAAGGTCCACTTCTCCTCTCCACTCACTATGGAAGGGGGCAGTGTGGGGACAGAGAATATGCCCAGAAGTGGGCTTATCATCACCAGGTTAAGCAAGTCACTTCTTTCCCTGGGCTTCATTTCCCTGCAGCTCTAACTGAGATGGTTGGATGAGATGATGTCTGGGACATTTTCAGTCCTTGATTGACTGAATCAAGGACTCCATATTAATGTCTCCATATTAATTCAGCTTTTCTCTGTGCCAATTCTTAATGTAGACTAAGAAGACACAGCTGAGTCTGTGCATATCTAAGAACATCCTTCTATGTAACCCTTAGTATAGCCTCCTTGCCTCTAGAGCAGACCAAGTCTGCAGAAGCTGGGGTTTCAGTGAAGAATCAAACCAGACCCTCAGTTCTCTCAGGTGGAGGCAGTGGGGAACAGAGAGAAGTTCAGGTAAGGATGAGGGATGGAGGAGAGAGGAGGGAAGAAAGTAGCAAACTCCATCCAATCTGGATATCACATTATAAACTCTTTTTTTTCATCTTTGCAACATCCATCTTCCAGGTATGAAAACAGGCTCAGAGATGACACCAATCTAAGGGCCAAGAGATTTTCAACAAAAGTACCAAGACAATTTAATGGGGACAAAAGAGTCTCTTCAACAAATGGTGCTGGAACAACTGAATATCCATATGCCAAAGAATAAACGTGGACTCCTACCACTCACCATAGACAAAAACCAACTCAAAATAGATCAATGACCTAAAGTTAAGAGTCCAGTGAAAAAAAATATATAACTGAATCACTTCACTGTTCAGCAGAAATTAACATGACAAAGTAAATCAATAATACTTCAAGAAAATTTTAAAAAATAAAAGAGTTCAAACTATAACACTGCTTGAAGAATATAGGGGTAATCTTCATGACCTTGGATCTGGTGACAAATTCTTAGATAGGATACCAGAAACGCAATTAACAGAAGACAAAATTGGGCTTTCCTAGTGGTGCAGTGGTTAAGAATCTGCCTTCCAAAGCAGGGAGGTGAGCATGATCCCTGCCTGGAGAACTAAGATCCTACACGCTGCAGAGCAACTAAGCCTGCACACCCCAACTAGAGAGACCACATGCTCTGGAGCCCTAACACCACAACTACGGAGCCTAGGCATTCCGGAGCCCACGCACCACAACTGGAGAAGCCCACTTGCCATAACGGAGACCAGCGCAGCCCCAAAATAAAAAAGACAGAATTGATAAATCGGGCTTTATCAAAGTTAAAACTTTTGTATACCAAAGACATTATCAGGAAAATAAAAAGGCAACAGAACGGTAGGAAATCTTTTGCAAATCACATATATGATAGAGTCCAGTATCCAGAACAAGAAACTCTCACAATTCAACAATAGGACAAACTACTCAATGCGCAGAAGACTTGAATAGACATTTCTCCAAAGAGGATGGAAACATGACCAACCAGCACATGAAAAGATGTTCAACATCATTAGTCATGAGAAAAAGGCAAATCAAAATCACAATGAGATACACTAATTATCTCCACTAAATAATAAAGAAAAAAGAAAAATAGAAAATGTTGACAAGGCTGTGGAGAAATACCCTATACACTGCAAATGAGAATGTAAAACAGTGCAGCTCCTATAGCAAAAATTGATGTGAAAGTGTTAGTCACACTCATGTCTGAATCTTTGTCCTTGGAATTCTCCAGGCAAGAATACTGGAGTGGATAGCCATTCCCTTCTCCAGTGGATCTTCGTGACCAAAGCATCAAACCCAGATCTCCTGCATTGCAGGCAGATTCTTTACCATCTGAGCCACCAGGGAAGGGTTCCTCAAAAGTAAAATGGAATTACTAGGCAATGCAACAGTTCCACTCCTATGTATATGCCCCCAAAGAAATGAAGACATGTATTCAAACAGATATTTGTTCACAAATGTTCACAGCAGCACTATTCCCAGTAGTTAAAAGGTGGAAATGTAACAGGAAGGAAAGCGGCAGGCAAAACTTGTGAAAAAATGACATAGCCCAAGGACACACCATAAACCGAGTATAATCAAATGGGACCAAGATGGCAGACAAGACCAGACCTCGACCCTCAATCAGCAAATGAAATGACACACCCAGAGGTGCCATGAGTTCCAAGGCACTGTCCAAAGGCCAAGGAGTGGGCAGTGGACCAAATCCTGGAAACCTCCACCTCTTCCCCAAAATAGTTGGAGTAATCCTCCCACTCATTAGCATGTGAAATTACCCAGCCTATAAAAACCAACCACACCACATTTTACGGCCACACTCACCCTCTGTGATGGCGCACTCTCTGTGGAGTGTGCGTCTCTCTGAATCTGAACAAATCCACTTCTTACCTATCACTTTGTCTCTCACTGAGTTCTTTCTGCAATGAGATATCAAGAGTCTGAGCTTCATTAGGTCCTGAAACCAGGTACCATGGGTTTTGGCTGGGTTTGAGTTCCAGCCATGTGAGCTCAGTTGGTAAAGAATTCACCTGCAATCCAGGAGACCCTGGTTTGATTCCTGGGTCAGGAAGATCCCCTGGAGAAGGGCTAGGCTACCCATTCCGGTATTCTTGGGCTTCCCTTGTGGCTCAGCTGGTAAAGAATCCACCTGCAGTGTGGGAGACCTGGATTTGATCCCTGGGTTGGGAAGATCCCTTGGAGAAGGGAATGGCTATTCTGACCTAGAGAATTCCATGGACTGTCCATGGGGTTGCAAAGAGTTGGACACAACTGAGCAACTTTCACTTCACTTCATTTCATGTGGGTTCAAGTCCCAAACTGGGTTTTGGCTGGGTTCAAGTCCCAATCTGAGGTAAATGGTTTCAGAAACAATAGAATGTCCTACAATGAATGAATGGATAAACAAAATGTAGTATATACATACCTACAATGGAATATTGTTCAGTCATAAAAAGGAATGAAGTTCAGATACATGTACAACATGAATGAACCTTGAAAACATGAGACTAAGCGAAAGAAGTCAGACACAAAAGGCTTATGATATAACTCATTCATAGGAAATATCTGGAATAGGTAAATCCATAGAGATTGAAAGCAAATTGGTGGTTGCCAGATGCTGGAAAGAGGAGGAATAGAAACTGAGTGCTTGACAGGTACGTGATTTCGGGGGGGCTGTTGATGAAAACGTTTTGGGAACCTCTGGTGGTCCAATGGTTAACAATCTGCTTGCCAATTGCAGGGGACACATTACTGGTCCAGGAAGATGCCACATGTCATGGAGCAACAAAGCCCGAGTCAAACAGCTACTGAGCCCACATAGCCTAGAGCCTTGCTTCACAGCAAGAAAACCCACTGCAAGGAGAAGCCTGTGCACCGCAGCTGGAGAGTAGCCCCCACTTGCCGTAAAGAGAGAAAGCGCGCACACATCAGAGAAGACCCCGCGCATCCAAAAATAAAAAAAAATGTTTTGGAAATATAGGTTATGGTTGGAGGACATTGTGAATGCATTACATATCACTGAAAGGTACATTTTAAAATGGTTAATTTTATGTT
Source organism: Aepyceros melampus (assembly GCA_006408695.1). Lineage (NCBI taxonomy): Eukaryota > Metazoa > Chordata > Mammalia > Artiodactyla > Bovidae > Aepyceros > Aepyceros melampus. The sequence continues at coordinate 534,820 of SJXQ01000147.1, forward strand.
ATACTCAGTTAAGAGTAAAATGGAAAAAAAAAAGTTATGGAGCCCATTGTCTGTGTGTTTCATTTCAGCTTCTCAGATAAGTTGGAATCTCACTGCCCAAATCCAAGCCTTATCTACACCATGCCTGTACAGTTATTCACATCCTGTTTCTTCCCTTGATTTGGCTTTTTAAATTTATGTGAACAGAAACTGTAAATGGAAAACACCATCCATCAGAAGATAATCCTAAAAAAAAATACTTCATTCCTTTTCTTACTGGTTTGTTTTGAGGGACAAAAGGTTTATTTTTTCTTTCAGCTTTACAGGTAGCTAGTCATGTAAAATGTACAGTGGTATCAGGTTATGTTACAATTATCCTCATTAAATACATGCTGCTTGTGGTTAAAGAGAACAGATAAACAGATAGATGATAGATGGATAGATATGAAGGATTTTTTAAAGCCAGAATTAAATTTAAGAATAGAACAGTTTTTGAATAATGTTATAAGCCAGAAATCTACTGTCTCTGTTCAAAAGATCAAGGAGGGTCCCACAGATGTTTTAGCTAAATTAAAACTTTCTCCTGATTTCACAAAATTAGAAGGATTAAAAGAAAATTGAAAGAGAAATCACTTTCTCTTGGGGCATTCAGGGTTACTCAGAATTGTGTTCATGTCCTTCCCTGAATCCTGGGCTCCATGAAACTGTGCCTGGTCTTGCTCATCGGAGTTCTGTGTTGGGTCATTTCTTCAACAGACCATTAACGACATCTATTAGGCATGAAATGCCATGACACTGTCACTTTTTCCTCATCACAGGCCAGCTGGATTTCCACTCCCAGTTTACCAGTGAGCAAACTGAGGCCCCAGGAGATCAGGGCTTGGTGACATCATAGAATCTGAATCACAGACCAAGCTGTCAGCCACAAGCCAGGGTCTGCAAACTCAGACATCCCCGGGGACCAGCAGTGCTAACACAAAGGGGATCCATTAGACACAGGCATATTCTTCATTCTGATAAATAAGTGGGCTCGCTCACCACTCTCATTTTTCTCAAATCATTCAGCCTTTGGACCTACCTTCTGTTTTCCTAGGTTTGACAGAAAAATTCCTTTTTCTTAACAAAATCAACAGCACAGGAGAAATGAACTCTGGTAACTGACCCTTGGCCTCAATGTTTGAGAGACAACAGGGCATGGTGGAGACTGAGGCAGATGGGAGAATGGCCCCACCTACAGTGGGAAGCCCCTCTATGTTCCAGCCAATGGCTGTTGCTGGGTGTTATGTTGGGAACTCACCACACTTGACAGTCTGACTGATACAATTCCAGGAGTAGGGCTGCAACTTGGGATTGCAGCCAGAGTTCTCAGCATGTGTATAACAGCAGTCGTGCGCATGACAGCACCTGTGGATAGCAGATGGACAGACCAAGGGGTGAGTAAGGGCAAGGATGGTCCCTTGGCCATCCTCCTGTGCCATAACTTCAGGAGAATGAGGACCCACAAGGGAGAGCATCTTCTGGTCCAGGCTTTGTCCCTGAGAATCCCCATCCTGGGAATTAATTCTACTGACCCCAGTGTGTCTTGCCCTACCTCTGTCTCTCCACCATGCTTAAGTCTGGCCCTTGCCTGCCTCAATCTCTGAGCCTCTGAGCTCCAGCCATGCTGGTTCTTTCCAGCCATACCCTCCCTGCCTCCTAACTTTGCCCCTAATCTGCCTCTGCCTGGGAGAAATTCCTGCCCACTCTTCCTGCTTGAGGTCTCAGCCCAAGCACCAGCCCCCAACCCCAGGATGGGGGAGGCAGAAAAATCTCCAGATGCAGTGGGCATGGCGAGAAACACTAGGATGCAGGTGATGGGATTCTGGGAGCCAGAGGGGATGCCAGGTCCAGCTAGGCTTCAGAGAAGACTTCCAAGAGGGAGTGATGCCTGGGGGGGCTACGTCTGGAAAGATGTGCAAGAACCAGACAACCAGAGTGTGGGAGGAAGGGCAGGGCCCACGGCAGGAGCCTTGGAGCCACGAGGCTGGATAGAGACCTGTCAGTGACAACTATATCCTCCAAGACCTGGAAGAGACAATCAACGTTTTGCCCCCTGACCACTCTGGAAATGGACGAGTGGCTATGGGACCTGGTCTGTAAAATAGGGATCCCCATCGGACGGCCATGGCTGTGGTGGCAAATGAGAGGTTGTGGAAGGTCTAAGCCCACAGCCTGACACAGAACAGGTCCTTCTCACCCAGCAGCAGAAGGCAGTGATCAGGGGCGTGAATCCAGCCAGGCCGCCTGGGCTCAAATCCCAGCCCTCACCCCTTACTCTGTATGTGGCTCTAGACAAATTGATCTCTCTGGGCCTCAGTTTCCTTATCTCTGAAATGGGGTTGTTGTGAGAACTCAAAGGGGCTCTCAGGACAGTTCTGGTGCATAATAAGTCTGATCAGTGATATATGATTTTTTTTTTTTCAGCTAAAGCAATCACCCTGCCAGACTGGGGGCCAGCTGGCACCAAGGTCTGGCCTCATAGGCATGTTGCCCAGGAGACCCTTTGCCTGTGAGGAGCACCATTTGCTGGGGGCTTCATATCTAAACCCCAACCTCAGTTTTGAGTATTTCCTCATAAGCCTTAACCACCCCAGGGGGTGGGGACCTTAAGCCCCCAGCATGCACTCACCAGTCTATGGCATCCTGGGGCTGGCCATGGCCCCCTAGACCACAAAAGCAGCCATATTTCAAGTAGACGAAGGCAGGGCGAGGACCAACACAGTCGATAGTCCCAGCCAGTCCTATGAGCCCACGTCGGTGCACATGTGACCTCTGGGGAGCTGGGGGTGGGGAAGGGAGACAAAAGTTAGAGGCTGCAGGTGGGGGCTGTCCTGGCCTGGGGATAGGCACTAGCCTGAAAAGTGTCTGGCTGACTTGTTCAGTCACTCAGTCGTGTCCGACTCTTTGCAACCACGTGGACTGCAGCACACCAAGCTTCCCTGTCCTTCACTGTCTCCCGGAGCTCGTTCAAACTCATGTCCATTGAGTCAATGATGCTATCCAAACATCTCATCCTCTGGATGACTATCTCGGGGTTGAATCCTGCTTCTCCTTCTTCCTAGCTGTGTGACCTTGGACCACTCAACATCTCTGTGCCTTGGTTTCCTCATCTTAAAACAGGGGAATAAGGGGACCTCACTCCCTAGAATGGAATGAGATCATGCATGTAAATTACCAGATCGGTGCACATGTGACCTCTGGGGAGCTGGGGGTGGGGAAGGGAGACAAAAGTTAGAGGCTGCAGGTGGGGGCTGTCCTGGCCTGGGGATAGGCACTAGCCTGAAAAGTGTCTGGCTGACTTGTTCAGTCACTCAGTCGTGTCCGACTCTTTGCAACCACGTGGACTGCAGCACACCAAGCTTCCCTGTCCTTCACTGTCTCCCGGAGCTCGTTCAAACTCATGTCCATTGAGTCAATGATGCTATCCAAACATCTCATCCTCTGGATGACTATCTCGGGGTTGAATCCTGCTTCTCCTTCTTCCTAGCTGTGTGACCTTGGACCACTCAACATCTCTGTGCCTTGGTTTCCTCATCTTAAAACAGGGGAATAAGGGGACCTCACTCCCTAGAATGGAATGAGATCATGCATGTAAATTACCAGCATACAATGAGCTCTATTATTATCAATATCTTCAAGGCAGCTGTGAAGGAGAAAACAGGTCACAGAGCCACGGCATCTGAAAAAAAAAGCATACTTCTAGCACTGGCTGGTCCCTCTTCCTAGAATGCCCTCATTCTCAATCCTTTGCCCACGTAACTTCAGACACAGTTGGATTGTGGGTTGTGCGTCTAATGTCTGTCTAGTTGCCTGTCCTGGGCACTGGACATCAGAGATGAACCAAACAGGGTCCCTGCCACCCTCTACAGGGACCTCCCCCACCCCCTCACCACTGCCTTCTAGATTCTTTGCATCACCTCTAATTTTCACTACCAGGGCACAGCTTCCTGCCACACAGGGAGGCCCTGTGACCCCATCCCAGCCACTTCTCTGGATCCTCATGTTGCTGTGGTCCATAGCAAAACACAGTTTGTGCAACCGGAACCCCTGCATCTCACATGGGAGAAAGAGGAGGCTCAGATGGGAAGCCTGACCCCTACAGTCACGGGGCTGGGGAGGGGGGCCCTTCTGACTCCCAATCCAGTGGTTCCCCCTCACCCAATAGCAGCAGGAGAGGGAGGTCTGGGGTGACAGAGGTGGGGGCATCGAGGAGTCCATTGCTTGTGGTCAGGGGCGGTCAAACCCACTGCAACTGGGCATCAGAGAATCCCAGAGCCGCTCCTCCTTCTGGTGAGGTCCAAGAGTCCACTCTGGTGTTTGGTCAAAAACCACAATCAGGGACTTCCCTGGAGGTCTAGTGGTTAAGACACTGCTTCCATTGCAGGGGCAGGGGTTCAGTCACTGGTCAGGGAACTAAGATCTCACATGCTGCACACAGTCAACACGTAGAAAACACACACACACAACCAGCCACAGCGCAGAGAAGCTATCACTTGAACTTCACCTGGCACCAGGCACCATGTTCCCCAATCCACAGGTGACATCTGTTGTCAATCTCTTTGTCTTATGGGCTGCTAGTCTCCCATTTCGGAGAAGGCAATGGCATCCCACTCCAGTACTCTTGCCTGGAAAATCCCATGGACAGAGGAGCCTGGTGGGCTGCAGTCCATGGGGTCGCTAAGAGTCAGACACGACTGAGCAACTTCACTTTCACTTTTCACTTTCATGCATTGGAGAAGGAAATGGCAACCCACTCCAGTGTTCTTGCCTGGAGAATCCGGGGACGGCGGGGCTTGGTGGGTTGCCATCTATGGGGTCGCACAGGGTCGGACATGACTGAAGTGACTTAGCAGTAACAGTAGCAGTCTCCCATTTACAGATGGAGAGACTGAGGCTAGGAGAGGCAAAAGGACCCATCCCTAGGTCCCAGAGCGGGTGAACTGCTGAACAGAAACTTGTTCCCATGTCAGCCTGACCCCTGGGAGCTCACTCTCCACCCACGGCTCCAGGACTGAGAATCCAGAAATTTGCGGATTCCCTCTCACATTTGTAAAATCTAAAACAAGATTTTATCATGCTGATTCTTTTTTGAAGAATCCAGGTCAAAATTCAAATTCAATTTTTTTTGTTGTTGGGTTTTGTTGTTGTTGTTGTTGTTGTTGTTTTTGGTTTTGTTTGGCCGCAAGGCACAGAATGTGGGATCTTAGTTCCCTGACCAGGAAATGAACCAGACCCACTACAGTGGAAACTCAGAGTCTTTCTTATCACTGGGAAGCCAAGGAGTCCCCTCAATTTTCTTTTTTCTCAGCGGAAAAAGGAGCATATTCATCTAGGGGATTAGAGATAAACTAAATAGAAACAAAATATAACAATGAGTTTAGAGTTAAAAGCTTTGCCCTCCTCTCTGGATGACCAGCCCTCACCCTCACAGGACTTGCCCAGGTGCCCACATCTCTGCCTGAAACCTCCCCAGGCTCCCAACCCCCTCCAGGTAAAGCTCAGGGTCCTCACTGAGTCAGAGGCCCTGCAGAAGCCCACCCTCTCATCCCTCTGGTGCCCTCTCTCAACATGGACCCCACATGGACCCCACTCATCATTTCCTATTCCTTCAATTAAACTTCCCATTACACTGTCACATACACCTGTGTAACAAATGCCCTGACCCCATCCTCACTTAGCTCACTCATCACCTCCTTCTAGAATCTGCCTCCCTGCCACGTGACCACAGGGGCCCTCGTCACCCTGTGCTACTCTCTGCTCATGGCAATGACCCCCCAGTCTGGACAGATCTCTGCCCTAGGGCCCCAGATCCCCTGGCATGAGTGGGCTTTCAGAAAAGGTCCCTTGACCCCTGGATCCACCAAGCCTCATGGAACACTTCCAGTCTAAGCACATCTGGGGACTTCCCGGTGGTCCAGAGGTTATGATTCTGTGCTTTCACTGCAGGGGGCATGGTTTGATTCCCTGGCTGGGGACTTAAGAATCTGCCAAAAACAAATAAAAACTTAAAAAAAAATAACAGGCACATCTGAAAAGACCCTCGTTCCAAACCCATACCCCAAAGCTGTCCCCAGAGGTCCCCCTACCCTGACTCGACCCCAATTCTGGCATCTCAGGGTCCAGGGCTCAGCCTTAGGGAGAACCTGAGCATGGGTGGATGCCCAGCGCTGGGTTTGTAACCAAGGCAAACACTCCCTCTATGCCAACTTAGGTGGGGCAGGTCATTCTGGGGGCTGTTTGCTCTGTCTGCCCACAACAACCTCTACTGGGAGTGCCAAGGCTGCCCAGGCTTCCTATGGGCCTGAAGGTGTGCATAGGTGTGTGTGCATGTGTGTGCTCATGTGATTCTGTGTGTGTGTGTGCTCATATGGGGCTGTCTCAGTATCCCTGAGTGTGTGTGTGTGTGTGTGTTCCCCTCTCTGTGTCTTTGCCTGTGTCTCTGTGTGAGTCTAAGGAAGGCACGGCAACCCACTCCAGTATTGTTGCCTGGAGAATCCCATGGACAGAAGAGCTTGGCGGGCTACAGTCCTTGGGGTCACAGAGAGTCGGACACAACTGAAGTGACTGAGCATGCACGCAGCGTGTGTGTGGGGCCATCCGTGAGCCCAACACCTGTGTGCCCAGATGTTGCTGGTGGTGTTCTCTGCCTGCGTGTCTCTGAGCTTGTGATGACCACATACTTCCCTGAGGTATCCATGTAAATGGGAGGTTGCCGAGGGGACCTCTCCAAGGGTCATGTCCAGGAGTAGTGAGAAGGAGACATCACCTTCTTCTCTGGCTCCAGGTAGAGTTTGGCCCCTTCTACCCCCCCCCCACCCCGTTCCTTGGTCCCACTGCAGACCCCAGGGGCAGGCGGAGAGAAGGGTGGGTTCACAGGATCCCAAGTCAGGTGATGGGGAGATCTGATCACTGGAGAGGGTAACAGAGGGGATGTTTGGGGAGGACACAGAGCCCCCCTGGAGAAGGTTTCAGGGTCCCTGGAAGGGGTAAATGAGGCAGGGGCTT
>SJXQ01000149.1:0-22727 GCA_006408695.1 Aepyceros melampus
CACAATGGAGTTTTACTCAGCCATTAAAAAGAATCCATTTGAATCAGTTCTAATGAGATGAAACTGGAGCTGATTATACAGAGTGAAGTAACCCAGAAAGAAAAACACCAATGCAGTATACTAACACATATATATGGAATTTAGAAACATGGTAATGATAACCCTGTATGCGAGACAGCAAAAGAGACACAGATGAATAGAACAGACTTTTGGACTTTGAGGGAGAGGGAGAGGGTGGGAGGATTGGGAGAATGGCACTGAAACATGTATACTATCATGTAAGAAATGAATCACCAGTCTATGTTCGATACAGGATACAGGATACTTGGGACTAGTGCACAGGGATGATCCAGAGAGTTGACATCGGGTGGGAGGTTGGGGCGGGTTCAGGATTGGGAACTCATGTACACCCAAGACGGATTCATGTCAGTGTACGGCAAAACCAATACAGTATTGTAAAGTAAAATAAAGTAAAAAAAAAAAAAAAAGAGTTGTCAGAGATGGGGGGGTAATTAGGGGGAGAGGATTAAGAGGTATTAATATAAAATGTGTAAGTCACAAGGATATATTTTACAGCACAGAAAATACAGCCAATATTTAATACTAAATTTAAATGGAGTCTAATCTATAAAAATTATTTAAGCACTGTATTGTACACCTAAAGCTAATATAGTATTGTAAATGAGTTATATTTCAGTAAAATAAGATTTAAAAGAATGATTAAGGCATTTAGGTAATCGTTTCAGTGTGTTTTTAGTGATCCTGATTAAGGAATGGATTTAATATTAAATAGAATCTGAACACTTCATAGTTATGATGGAAGTTTCATAAAATATTTATATATGCATAATAATCTACATTAATGTCATATTAATATTAGTGTTTATATGAAACATGTTATCTCAAATCTCTGGGTTCCCAGGTCTGGAACTGCCCACATGACCACTAACTAGCCGTTCTCTTTTATCCAGCTGTGACTATTTATTCTAACTCTAATGCTAGCTCTAATTTTATAATCCCAGCCTTGCCTTTGGTCTCCTGGCTCAACTTCCCACCTTTCCTTTGAGCTCTGTCCACTCATGATCTGGCTATGAAGGTTTACCTGCCGCCAGGTACCAATGTGCAGATTTACAAAGTATAAACACTGTGCTGGGAGGTCTTTCCTCCCTCATTATCCCTATTATCTTGGAATAATTTAACAGCCTCAAGTCCCTAGAAAGCCTATCACAGTTAAAAAAAAACTTCCTAGGAGGAGATGAGAGTTGTAATCTAATGGGTCTTTTTCATGTTTTACTGCACATCTCTGTGATAGAAGCAAATGTAATTTTTATGTAGTTATAAGAAGGAAATTGAAACAGGGGTCATTTTGTAACATTATATTCCTGGGCACTTGTTCCAACTCCCGTCTGCAGTTGCTATTCACCACTCTGGTGTAATTGCATAGGTCATTTGTGGAAAAGCATAATTATACCTTAAGGTAATGTTCCCTCATGCATTATTAAGCTGTGAATTTTCCTAAAGTAGGTAGAGGGAGTGAACTAGGTGACTGGAAGGGAAGTTAGAGGATATTGAATTGGAAGGGGCTTAAGGATCAGGTTCATCTCCTCTGCAGGGCTTTACTCCTGGCTGGAACATCATTTTGAAAGGCCCTGACCATCAACAAATGCCTGACCAAATGGCATCAACATTTATTTTTATATGATGGTCTTGCTCTTTAGGTCGAGGGCCTCTTGAAGGTGATGGCTAGTCTAACTCCTCCAGATTTTCTCAATATTCAGCACATTTCTTGGGTATTGAGAAGGAAATCGCAACCTGCCCAAGTATTTTTGCCTGCAAATCTTAGGGATGTTGCAGCCTACAGGGCTGCAGTCCATGGGGGCTGCAAAGAGTAGGACACGACTCAGCGACTAAACAACAAGCACACTGCCTGGCACAGTGTAGAAACTCAGTGTTTCCTGCTGAGTGAATGTTGAAGACATTTCCAAGAAAAGAAACTACGAGATAGGTTTTCTTTGACAGATTACGCTCCATTTCCAGACATTTGGGCCAGTGAAAGAGGTAGTTTTAGAGTCTGCTGGAACCTGAGTTTCATAAAGGAGAAATGAATGTAGATGGCAAAAGAAGGTAGACATGGAGATAGAGGTGGTTTCAATAACTCTGATGTCTGTCAGTATGTCACTTAACCCTCGTGAGTATCAGAATGTTCATATGTAAAATGTGGATCACAGAATCTACTGATTAGGTTGTATCAGGTTCATGTGAAATATAGCATCTGCAAGTGCTTTCTGGTGGCTCAGTCAGTAAAGAATCCACCTGGAATGCTGGAGACCTGGGTTCTACCCCTGGGTTGGGAAGATCCCCTGGAGGAGGGCATGGCAACCCACTCCAGTATTCTTGCCTGAAGAATCCCATGAACAGAGGAGCCTGAAAGGCTATAATCCACGGGGTTGCAAAGAGTCACGTGACTGAGCAGCTAAGCACAAGAATGCAATGACAAGTTCAGCATAATAATGCAAATGAGGATATTTATCTGGTATGTTTAGGCACGGCACAAAATTATTTACATTCAATAAAGCTTTTTTTTTTTTTTCCGCTTTCAATCAATGACCATGCATTAATCAGTTATGCTGTGCCAAGAAGTGTGCGAGGTTCAGGGGTACAACAGTGACCAAGGTGCAGTCAGGTGGGGGAGTCAGACAAGCCAGAGCATCATTATCCAAGGCAGGGAGCCTTGGCCAGATCTATAAAGGAAGAGATTTGTCTTTAATTCACTTCTCCCTTTAGTAGTTTAACTCCTTAAAGAAGGAAATACACTTGCAAATTAACCAGATAGAGGTTAATGAGCTATGATATTTAAAGTGCCTATACTAGAGCTTGGCACATAATCTGTGCTCAGTAAACATTAGCTATGTTATTAGGTAAGGAGATGCCTACTGACCTCAGTTTTCTTATTTGTTAGAAAAACAATTTTAAATATGAAACAAAGTAAAGCTGGAAAATGAGAGAGTGGCAGGGACTGAGTCAGAAGAGGCATCACAGAGAAGGTGACTTTGGGGAGAAGTGTTGAATAAATAAAAGGAGAAAGCAAGAAAAAAGGTAAGTAGGAAGAGTATTCTAGACAGAGGAAACAGTACTCAAGAAGATACTAAGCAGAGGATTTGTTGGTGAGCTCAAGGGACATTACGTAACTAATAGCAAACTGACGTACAAGAGGCACTCAACAAGTACTCAATACGTGAAGTTCTCACCTCTTATAAATTGCTTTTGTGTAGATTACTCTATTGATCCTTATACCTGTTCCAAGATGACTTTCATGAAAGAGACTGAAAAAAGGGTTTGCTCTGGGTTTCACAGCTATTCTGTGAGGCAAGGTCTTAGACCCACAATTCCTGACTCATTTTGTCATTCTTTATGTATTGTTAACATCTGAACTTTCTGATTTTCCCTTCTGTTCACATTTTCCAGCCCAAATCCCTGAATCAATGTCCTTCCTGTGTTTAAGTATGGAAGCTACCTGGAGAAAATACACCTTTAAACAAGATGTTAACTTACATCTCATAGAGTTGTAAGCCCTCTCTTCCAACCATGCACCATATTTCCCTTTGAACAGATGTGCTCAGATATGTACACTCAGTGCTAGTCATCAAAGAAAAGACACTTAATTACAGGGTGTTTAAGTTTTTAGAGAAGCCAGGATTCCTTTCCATTTCTTCATATTGCATCCTACCTTGGCCACCTTCTCCTTCTGCACTATGTCAAAGCCCTCTGTGAAACTGGAGTGTCTGCAGGGTTATGGCATAACCACACATTATGGAGATGACTGTTGGACTCACACCTTCTGTCTCTGGGTGTTCACACTGGTTTATTCTTGGCAAGATGCGGTTCATAAGCAGGCCTCTGAAATAGCTCTGACAGAGAGAAATGCTTGTCATGTTTTGGTCCAGATGCTCTCAGGGATCAAAGGTCCCTTGGCTACAAGCCGTCCCCTTGGAAGCAGTGCAGTTGGCTTTGCACAGGGAATCAGGGCCTGATTCTTCCCTGAGTGTCAGTGACTGTAGTAACTGAGCATCGTTCTAGAAGCAAGGGTGAGTTGTCTTTGCATTCTTTACCCTCCCAGGTCAGAATGAGTGAAAAAAGGAACAGAAGCATCTAAGTTTGAATCCAAACATAGGTAGCTCCAACTGTATAATTTTGAGCAATTCATTTAGCTACTCTTAGATTTTGCTTCTACAACTGAAAGTAGACATAAAATGTCTATTTTTTTCCTTCCTTCCTTCTTTCTTTCTTTCTTTCTTTCATTCAAGTTCAACCTGTCTTATTTTCCAATCATTATCTCTTTTGGTGCATGTGCTCAGGAAGTAATGAAAAGTCTCTTCTTTGAAGATGTAAAAAACAGGCTGTGGGTTTTTTGAAGACTGAGCCCTTCCTGCCCTGGAGGAGACCAGTGATTTTGCAAACCTCGTTGCTGATGATTTTGATACCTTCTTTAAAAAAAAAAAATGACATTTTGAACTAATTATAGATTCACACCTCAAAGAGAGTAAGAGAGGTTCTGTGTGCCTCCCACCTCAGTTCCCTCAGTGGCGGCATTGCATGCATCATCTGTGACAGTATCACAACCAGGAAAATGGTATTGGCACAAAAAAATAAAATATCTGCTTTTAGGGATTCTGTGTAATGTTTTTTCTTTCTCTAAAATTTCCATCTGGGGGAGGTATACACAGAAATATAGGATCTATTCATGTCTGAACAAAAACCTAACACTGCTATTGAGGGGATCTTGGGTAAAAACTGGATTGGAGAACATTGGTGAGGCTGGAGGTTTCAGTGAAATTCCATTTCCCCTTCTTTATCTTCGAAGGTCATGCACTTTCATTCCAGAGAGAACACAACACTCAAAGAAGTTAGGGACAAGACTAGGTCTGCCCTGGATGAAGTAGGCACTGTCTCAAGTTGCTGAGCCCTGAAGCATCCAGAGTGGGCACACAGGAACATCCTTTAGCTCACCATTCATTATCAGAGCAGAAGATGTAAGAGGGAGACTGATGGTGACCTTCAAAGACAATAACCCGATTTCCTGGAAGAGTGTGCAGCCTAATACGTCTTCTGACTTTCAGCTTCTCTCAACTTCTTCTCCTCTGGGACAGACAGTTCCAGCCCCAGAGAAGGTATGTGTTGAGACAGGCAAAGGGAGCATAAAAGGGTAGAGAGGGTTTTCATCACATACCTCATAGGATATCTAAGAGGATTTTATGAACCAGTACCAGCAAGATACTCAGCCCAGCATTGGGAGCATAGCAATTGTTCAATAAGAATGATGTTGTTCTCCTAACGTATATCCTATCGAAGAAGCGATCCCCAAATAGTCAGAGAATCCCACCTTCCAGCACTGGAAGGTGACTTAGTAAGTGGCCAGTCTCACCCAGTGCAGACATCCCTTCTCTGAAATACTCACCGGGTTGTCTGACATTCGCTTCTAGACTGAGTCATGCTCCTGCGGGGGGACTCTGGATGGAAGCTAGCGTGGGCTGGCTCCGTTAGCACCCACCTCTGGCCTCCTAATAAATCTTTCTGTGTTGAGGAGGCTGAAAAGATAAGATCTATACTTCTGAGACACCCTTGCAGCTAGAGTTCATGTAGCTCCTAGACTCTGCAAAACAGGTGTGCTTTCTGAAACCCAGAGGCTGATGTGAGCCACCTGAGCTATTGCTCTGAGAGAGTGATGGTGATATTTCCAGCATCCAGTTATGGAGTCACAGGGGCCCAGCACAGACAGTGAGGGCAGCCGTGTTTCTGCTAGACGAGACCTGTGATGTGCCGAGCTGCTGTATTTACGGCTGTTCCCAGGAAATCTGATTGCCCAGAGATTCTGTGAGTGCTGAAATATAATAAATATTTCTTCTCCTGCTTAAGATAGCTAGATTGATTTTATTTTTTTAAACAACGACCCTGATTAATCTACCCTTCACAGGCTCTATATTATCTAAACAATAAAATGTGATGTATTCCTATGACAGCCAAGTGTCTATGTGATTTACCCCCTGGGACATCTCCTGTCTCATCTCTCACCCCTGCCCAACCCCTGACCTTTCATTTCCCATTCTGCCTCAGAGTTTCATGAACATCCCCTTTCCATTTCAAGGAAAGTTTGGTTTAGATAAATTTGGCTTTTATTGAGCTGACTCTGGGCCCTCAGACTTTATGTCTGTTAGTTCTCTGTGTGTATGTGTGTAAGAAATCACCATTGGGTGCTTGTTATTTTCCAGTCATTTTTCTAGGCTTAGGCTTCCAAAACAGTATGGAATTTAAAATTAGGTGGACTAAGAATAGGAATGAGAAAAATAAAGATATAGATTAGAAATATGTATTTTATATTGTTTGAAACATATCACTGTAAATGACTCATGGGGAAAAATGTTCCATTGGGAGGAAATGCTGGATTTAGAATCAGAATTTTGACCACGAGTCAGTCCTTTTGAAAGAAAGAAAGAAAACAACCTCTGGAGAAAGATTTCTAAGCAGAGGGAACAACAAAGGCAAAGACTCCAAGGGCTTCCCTTGTGGCTCAGATGGCCTGCAATGCAGGGGACCTGGGTTCGATCCCTGGGTCAGGAAGATCCACTGGAGAAGGGAATGGCAACCCTGCTCCAGTATTCCAGCCTGGAGACTCCCATGGATAGAGGAGCCTGGTGGGCTACAGTCCATGGGATCGCAAAGAGTTGGATATGACTGAGTGACTAAGCGTGAGCACTAAGGCAGAACAAAAGTTGTTGTCTGTGAAGAATCAAGGGAGGGTCCTTGGGTCTAGAAGACAGAGCAGCCGGATGATGAGAAATGGTAAGAGAGAGGGAGGGACGCAAGGTGGGAGGTAGAGAATGAGCAAGCAATGAGAATTTAAATTTTGACCTCCTGAATTAGATTCAACAATATAAATCGTCTCTCATGTGACAGTCCTGCAAAATTTTGAAGATCCCAGAGAATGTGGACTTGAGACCACTCTCACAGAGCAGCACGGTAGAAGGTAGTTAAGTGGCTGGCTTCGTGGGCACAGCGCACTCCAGGGAGATGTCCAGAACAAGGCAAAGTCAAAATGGAATAAATGTAACTGCTCGTCCTTTGGATCTCTTTAAACAACTCTCCAGATAGTTGGTTTTTCTCTGCACCCCAAGTTCTTATCCGACCACCTGGCACAGAGTGTTCACTCAGAGGGTGGCGATTATAAGAGTGGTGGACGAAAAAGTACTCTCAGGCTGGCTGTGAACTCTCAACATAGCCCCTCATTCTTCCGTCTCCTTTTACAGATGAAGAAACTAAAGCCCAGATGGCTGATGGAACTTTGGAAAGATCACACAAATATTTAGTGATGAAGCTGTAAGTAAAACCTGAGGCGTGCGACTCCAGTCCAGTGATTTTGTGCTAAAAATTGCATGAAAATTACCTGACTCTAGTTTTCAATGGAATAAAAAATAAATTATACAGCTGGGAGCTGTCTAGCATGGTGACTGTAACACGTATAAACTCTGCAAATGTTTGTGGAATTGAATTAGAAATTGGAAAGATTCAGAAAGCTTCTCTGGTTTATCTAACCTCTCATTTTGCTCTGAGATGGAAAGTGGGTGCCAGAGCTGGGAATGACCTTTGCCAAGGTCACATGGCTCATTGCCCACAGAGCTACCGAGAGCATCCCTGAGCCCTTTGCCTCTTGATCCAACACTCCCTTCCTTGCATGTGCCACTGGAGTGTGACTGAGGTTCTGGAGGCTGAGTCTGAGGGTAAAGAGGCATGACATTGTTTAAAGCCATTTCATTGTCAGCTCAATCTGAGGCAGCTGAGTAGGAAAAGACAGTAATTCAAGTTGTCAGGGCCCTTAGAAACCTGCTCTGGGGTGTTGTATTCATAATGGAAAGAACTGTAATGCTTGAACATGGTTATTCTTGGGCCCATTCTAAAACCAAGAGTGTGTATTCTCAGCAGGCTTCATGCAGACAATTACAGTTAAACACAAACCTCCAGATAACCTAAATTTCTGGGACTTGGTAAATAATTGCATGTTCACAGATAGCGTCCTCTCGCTGGGTGCTGCTGGCATAAGGCAGAGGGGATGGACAAAGCAACTGTGGACTCCATTTGCCAGCATCTCTCTGGGTCAGTCCTTGTCTTCTGTGTCACTGGTAACTTCGAGAGGCACATAAAACACTCCCCCAATTCCCTAACAGTGTAGAACCAGTCTGAGCCACTCATTCTATGTTTTCTTGCTCTGCAAACTGATTTAGTCCCAAATGACCTTCCAAAGGCAGACACTTAATCAATAGGAGGTTCTAATGAGCCTCATTTGCCACTGCAGCTATGTGGGAGGGGAGAAAGCAAATCACAAATAGGAGAAGCCTTATCTCCTCTCCAGCTGCCTGCACGAAGTGAATCATGCCCTTTTCTGCATCTTCACCTCTTTCTTTCATTATTGTAAGTGTTTTTCCTTTCTAGAGAGAGTGAAGAGAGAAAAAAAATGTGCTATGCCAACACTGAATTCACCCCAACTTTTTAGCAGAATGTAAACCTAAAGCCTTTAAGGCTTCTTGGGGCTGGTGCACTGGGATGACCCAGAGAGATGGTATGGGGAGGGAGGTGGGAGGGGGTTCAGGATGGGAAACACATGTACACCCATGATGGATTCATGTTGATGTATGGCAAAACCAATACAGTATTGTAAAGTAAAATAAAGTAAAAGAAGTAAAATAAAAACAAATATTAAAAAAAACCCACCTGCCAATCCAGGAGATGTAAGAAAGTGGGTTCGATCCCTGGATTGGGAAGATCCCCTGTCGGAGGGCATTGGAATCCATTCTAGTATTCTTACTTGGAGAATCCCCATGGACAAAGGAGCCTGGCGGGCTACAGTTCATGGAGTCATACGGAATCAGACACAACTGAAGCGATTTAGGGTGCACATACAAACTTCAGTTCAGTTCAGTTCAGTCGCTCAGTCGGGTCCGACTCTTTGTGACCCCATGAATCGCAGCACGCCAGGCCTCCCTGTCCATCACCAACTCCCAGAGCTCACTCAGACTCATGTCCATTGAATCCGTGATGCCATCCAGCCATCTCATTCTCAGTCGTCCCTTTCTCCTTCTGCCCCCAATCCCTCCCAGCATCAGAGTCTTTTCCAATGAGTCAACTCTTCGCATGAGGTGGCCAAAGTACTGGAGCTTCAGTTTTAGCATCATTCCTTCCAAAGAAATCCCAGGGTTGATCTCCTTCAGAATGGATTGGTTGGATCTCCTTGCAGTCCAAGGGACTCTCAAGAGTCTTCTCCAACACCACAGCTCAAAAGCATCAATTCTTCTGCACTCAGCCTTCTTTAAAGCCTTACAAATGAGCTATCCTCAAAGACTCACTGTTTCTCCAGCTGATCTTTTCACTTTCAAATGAGAAACTGAGTTCTATAAGAAGTAACTTGGACACAGTCATCCTATAAGCTCAGTGCAGGGCAGTATGTAGATCTCAGTGTTTCTGTATGTACAGAGCTCTTTGCCTCACACTTGAAAGTGAAAGTGAAGAAGCTCAGTTGTGTCTGACTCTTTGCAACCCCCGTGGACTGTAGCCCACCAGGCTCCTCCATCCATGGGATTCTCCAGACAAGGATACTGGAGTGGGTTGCCATTTCCTTCTCCAGCGATCTTCCCGACCCAGGGATCGAATCTGGGTCTCCCGCATTGCAGGGAGATGCTTTACCATCTGAGCCACCTCACACTTCAGTTCAGTTCAGTTCAGTCGCTCAGTCATGTCCGACTCTTTGAGACCCCATGAATGACAGCACGCCAGGCCTCCCTGTCCATCACCAACTTGCGGAGTTCATTCAAACTCACGTCCATTGAGTCTGTGATGCCATCCAGCCATCTCATTCTCTGTCGTCCCCTTCTCCTCCTGCTCCCAATCCTCACTTAGCTGATGCCAAATTTCCTAGGTTACTCCAGTGACATTAAGAAATCTGTAGGCTGATACACATCAAACTTCTCTTGTAGCAATGCTTTCAGAACACTTTCATAAGACACACGTGAAACCCTTCCCATTTCATCCGTGGTGCTTTTTCGTCCCAGAGGCACTGGTGGCCACCTGAGTTATTCAGTGATTCTGAGAGAGTTGTCTTCTTGCTCCTCTAATAGCAAACGCATCTTCAAGATAAGAGATCTCAGGCCGAGGAAGAATGTTTTAAGTCCATTTTCATAGACTCAGGAGCCTCTGAGAGGTGCTAAGGAAGCAACTTCCTTTGGAATCATTGCCAGTTCTGCTGGGAACAGCTTTCTCTTTAGGATTAGCAAGTCCTGGGTATGAAGCTCAGGGCTATGAGTTTCTTACTGTGGTTGCTGGGAAAAGTATGATCCTACCTCTCAATTCTCGAGGCTGAAATGCAGAAGTCATAATAGCCTCTCAAAGAGTTGATATGACTGTTACTACGTTATCTGCCTTCTTCCTCATTTGTTAATCATTAACGGCAATGAGAGTGTACAAATTCATTATGTTAGGGTTCTTTCATGCAACACAGGAGTGGTTCATAGCTGAGTTTCAGAGTCCTGGGACCATCAGGCTGCTCGAGAGGATGGTTGACAGGAACTCTTTTTTAAAAAAATTATTTATTTTAATTGGAGGCTAATTACTTTACAATATTGTAGTGGGTTTTGCCATACATTGATGTGAATCCACCATGGGTGTACATGTGTCCCCCATCCTGAACCCCTCTCCCACCTCCCTCCCCATCCCATCCCAGTGCACCAACCCTGAGCACCCTGTCTCATGCATCGAACCTGGACTGATGATCCTTTTCACATATGATATTCTACATGTTTCAATGCCATTCTCCCAAATCATCCCACCCTCGCCCTCACTCACAGAGTCCAAAAGGCTGTTCTATACATCTGTGTCTCTTTTGCTGTCTCACATACAGGATTATTGTTACCATCTTTCTAAATTCCATATATATGTGTTAGTATACTGTATTGGTGTTTTTCTTTCTGACTTACTTCACTCTGTATAATAGGCTACAGTTTCATCTACCTCATTAGAACTGAATGAAATGTATTCTTTTTAATGGCTGAGTAATACTCCATTGTGTATATGTAGCACCTCTATCTTATCCATTTGTCTACTGAGGGACATCTAGGTTGCTTCCATGTCCTGGCTGTGAGCCCCTGCTTATTACTTCTGCTCCTTTTGACTCTCCCTGTGCTGTGATATGGGCACATAGATCTCTCTTATTCTTCCAGCCCAATGTTGTTTGTATATATTCCTGTGGCCTCCATATAAATCAAGCCTCTTCTTCTCACCTCTGAGGGGCAGAACCCCAGAGCCTGGGCTGGCAGTAGCACTTCAGGGGTGTCTTCAGGTTGGTAGAGTCGGACACAACTTAGCTACTGAACAACAACAGCAAGTTAGGTTAGTGAATGTCCTGTGGTCCAGATTAGGCTGAACAGCAACAACAAATTAGGTTATTAATGTTCTGTGGTCGAGACTAGGCATGACTAGTTCTCCTCTTCTGCTCTGCAGTATTGCTTTTATACACACACTGAGAGATCAAGACCCTTAGGTCTGCTGAACTGATTCAGGCTTTCTCATTAGTACGCACTCTGTTGTTCCCTTGGTGTTTCTATCCTTGAAATCTTGCCACTGAGTGCAAATCTGCTGTCTCGTCCAGAAGAGCGATGGAGCAGACAGCTGCTCCATCTTCATCTGCAGCCCCAAGATATACTCTCTGGCTGCCTTGCACCTGCAAGGAAGTCAGGAGCAGCAGGTGTTCTTCGGTTTTGTCTTTTTTTTGCATCTGAATAGTAGTGAGACCTGAGGTTTTAGTAGCATCATTATGGAAAAATACCTTAACTTGCCTTATGAATAACTTCTGTTCAGCCAAATGTAGGCCTTCTTGGTATAGGCACAGCAAGGCCACCAAATGGCTTAGTTGAGTTTATTGATTCCTACCTGGGGCTTGAGACAGAAACATAGCACAATAAGTGAGGGTGAATTTCCCACACCCTGTGTGCATTTCCTTTCCAGTAACAGAAGTGGTGGAGCCAGGAAAAAACAGGTTGTTTCTAAATTCCTGGCAAGAATACCAATAGAGTACCATTTTAATCACATTCCATCTCGTTACTCACAACATCTTTCATTAGGACAAGTAGCACCTACCAGGCTTCCATTGAATATTGACCTCTCTATTGCTTATATATCTTTTGGGAAAATGTGTTGAAGAAATGTTCATGCAATGGTGAATAAGTGAATAAATGAATCAGTTCAGTTGCTCAGTCGTATCCGACTCTTAGCAACCCCATGGACTGTAGCACGCCAAGTCTCCCAGGCCATCATCAACTCCTGGAGTTTACTCAAACTCATGTCCACTGAGTCCATCCAACCATCTCATCCTCTGTTGTCCCCTTCTCCTCTCACCTTCAATCTTTCCCAGCATCAGGGTCTTTTCAAATGAGTCAGTTCTTTGCATCAGGTGGCCAAAGGATTGGAGTTCAGCTTCAGCATCAGTCCTTCCAATGAATATTCAGGACTGATTTCCTTTAGGATGGACTGGTTTGATATCCTTGCTGTCCAAGGGACTCTCAAGAGTTTTCTCCAGCACCAGAATTCAAAAGCATCTATTCTTCGGCATTCAGCTTTCTTCACAGTCCAACTCTCACATCCATACATGACTACTGGAAAAGCCATAGCTTTGACCAGATGGGTGTTTGTTGGCAAAATAATGTCTCTGTTTTTTAGTATGCTCTCTAGGTTGGTCATAACTTTTCTTCCAAGGAACAAGTGTCTTTTAATTTCATTGCTGCAATCACCATCTGCAATGATTTTGGAGCCCAAATAGATAAAGTCTGTCACTGTTTCCACTGTTTCTCCATCTATTTACCATGAAGTGATGAATAAATGAATAAAATTACCTAATTGCCAAGATTTTTTTTTTTTTGGAATATGCCAATATTACTTACTGGAAAATTTTTAACTCAGTGATCCAACCATTCAGGAATGTGTAATCATGTTGGTATTTGACATTTGTTTTGCATATCATATTATATTAGAAATAAAAATGGGGAAAAAATAAATAACAATTGAAATAAATTTATCAAGAGATAATGATTAATGCTTTATTTTTAGTTAAAATATTCTATCATCTATTTATCTGTTCATCTAACTAGAGAATTAGAGAACCTCATTTAGATTAAAAGATTTAGATGCTATTTAAATGTATGGGCAAAAAGGTCCCAATATCTTTTCTGAGATTCATCCTGGGCAACACTCAAAGCCTAACGACATAGATCTTTATATCCCCTTGATGACTACTTCTCTTGCGTTTTCAAGCCTCCAACATTGACAGTCCTATGGTCCTATGGTATAGCACGTGCATGCATGCTCAGTCATGTCCAGCACTTTTTCAGTCCCTTTGACTGTAGCCTGCCAGACTCCTCTGTCCATGGAATTTACCAGGCAAGAACACTGGAGTGGGTTGCCATTTCCTCCTCCAGGGGATCTTCCCGACCCAGGGAGGAACTAGCGTCTCTTACATCCCCTGCATTGGCAAGCAGGTTCTTGACCACTAGCACCACCTGGGAACAACTTACTTCATATGATTACAAAAATTAAAGGAATTTTATTGCATATAAGCAGATAATGTGTTAACAAATACTTGTGGTTTACAGTAAGAGCTAACTAATTTACTATTAATACATATAATGCATTCTTGTTTTTTGCTTTGTTTTCTTAGCTTACTTTCCTCCTTCTTGGGACATAATCTGAAACCTAGTTTTCATAGTTAAAAAGATCTGCCAGAATGTCTTACTAAACAAAATGCAATCTTATTCATAAGATAAATTCTAGTACTAGGTTTAAAATATAATTTATAATTTTTGCTTGTTTCTCTGCAAAATACTTTTAGAAAGAGAAGAGGAAGAGGATGGAATAAAAACCATCACTCACAGGCCACATTGAAAACCTGTTGCCAAGTGTTCTAGGATTTAAACTCTAAGTTTTCTTTTATTTCATCTAGATTGGCATAACTATTTGCAATCTCCTAAATTCATCATGTTTTTTCTTTAGTCTCCTATTAATATTTTTAGCTCCTCTTGGAAAAGTTATGCTTTTTTAAAGATTATATACTCTCTATACTTCATGTCCAGTCTGATCTTAGCTGGCTGAGGGCTCATTTTACACAATTTGATTGAGACTAAGAGGAATGGTTTCATATATATATATTTCTTCTTTATTTCAAAGGCCTAAAATTTAATTTATCACATATCTAGTAGTCTCTATTTTCAGAGTTTTTAAAAAAAATCTTTTATTTAGTCAATGCACAGAAATTTGTGATGGATGGGGATTCGTTTGTATCAAAGACTTACATTTGCTGGATATTAATCTGAAAGGATAAAATGAATCTTTCTAGGATTCATCCCCTTGTTCTTTATAACAGTAGCTGTTTCAGAGTGTTTGAGGGGAAGTGAAATGAGGTTCATGGTAGACACTCAACAAAAGGCATATGCTAAAAATAATGATGATGGTGGTGGTGGTGGTGTGGAGATACTGATGAAAGTTTTAGTAGGAGAGAAATAGGGCAAAAGCAAACAAATGCTTGGCAATGGAATAAGTACAGACGTTAAAACCAAACAAAATCAGGCTCAAATCTTAAGACCTCAATTTTAACTAGGTAACTTGACTGTGTATAGGTTCTAATCCTCTGTATTTTTATCTCTGAAATGAGGATTTAAAAAAAAAATTGCACAAACTTTAAATGTTACTTTCCACTTACAGTTATTACAAAATATTGGCTATATTCCTCTTATTGTACAGCACATCCTCGAGCCCATCTCACACCGGATAGTTTATGCCTTCAACTCCTCCACCCCTATATTGCTCCTCCCCTTCCCACTGGTAACCACTAAATTGTTCTCTGTATCTGTGAGTCTGCTTAGTTTATGTCATATTTATTAGTTTGTTGTATTTTTTAGATTCCACATGTAAGCAGTGTCATAGGGCATTTATCTTTTTCTGTCTGACTTATGAAATGGGGAATGTTGATAATACTGTCTACCTCATGAATTTGTTTTGAGAATTAGGAAGGCTATATATAAATGCCATTCTCTAGATAGGCAGGTAGAGAAACAGATGATAGATAATAGGCTGATACAACAGCATATATATATATATATATATTTGCATGCAATGTATATACTTGTAATAATAAATATGTAATTGTTCACAGTACTTTCTTTCATAAGTGTGCTTTGTTTAGAGAAAAGGCCATCAGAGGATCAGCTCTTTCTTTGTAAGGTGTATGTGTATTTGGAGTTTTTGCTTTTCATTTTTCTCAGTCCACGTTACTGAAATCACTGTGAGAGGAGAGAGAATGCCTTGCTGTGTGCCAGGTGCTTCACTCAAATGTCACGGCCACTGTACCAGGTTTCATTGAACACATTACTGTTAAGGGTACACTATGGCATCACAGTACCTTCAGATCCATTAAGAGACAATTTGCTAATTCCATAAGAGGATGGATCGGGGATAATATTGGCATTAACTGTGTCCCTAGAGCTTAGGCTTCTTCTCACATTCATTTTATCCAATTAATCCTGATAACTGTTATGCCCATCACAGAAGTGGATAAACTCACCACAAGATCAGTGAGAATGTGTCAAGTCCCGCTAAGAGGTTATGTTGCTGCCTGATATAGATTCCAGTGGCCTTAATTTCCATCTCTGTTCTTACTCTCAGACACTGTAGGCTGTCCTGCCGTGCTCTTTGTAAAAGTTCGAGACAAATTTGAGCCAACAGAAAGAAAACTGATGCTTGGAATTACACAGTTGCTATAAATATTAGGCTTCCCTGTTGGCTCAGAGGTTAAAGCATCTGCCTGCAGTGCGGGAGACCCAGGTTCGATCCCTGGGTTGGGAAGATCCTCTGGAGAAGGAAATGGCGACCCACTCCAGTATTCTTGCCTGGAAAATCCCATGGACTGAGGAGCCTGGTGGGCTACAGTCCATGGGGTCGCAAAGAGTTGGACACGACTGAGCGACTTCACCTATAAATATTATATATTAAGCATTGAAGTGGGGGACCAGGATAAAAAGGAAACTGGGAGCTATGGAATATGCAATATAAGGAAGAGAGAATGAATTGAAAACATTTAGTTTAGAGAAGGAAAAATGCAACACTGGAGACTGTACCCATGTAAATAACACTCTGAAATTTACAAAGCATTTATATATCACTATGTCCTCATTTACCTGTCAAAAGAATTTGTAGCCTAATCAGGTCTTCTATTTTTACAGATGAGAAATCTAAACCTAGAGCTTGGTAGTATCTGTAAGGTGACACTCTTAGGAAGTTTAGGAAAGTCAACGTCTTGAGACAAGTATTAGATAATCTGGTATTAGTTGTTAGATGATTCAATTATGCATATTAATTGAGGAGAGTGAAAAAGTTGGCTTAAAGCTCAACATTCAGAAAACTAAGATATTGGCATCTGGTCCCATCACTTCATGGGAACTAGATGGGGAAACAGTGGAAGCAGAGTTAGACTTTATTTTGGGGGCTCCAAAATCACTGCAGATGGTTATTGCGCCATGAAATTAAAAGACACACACTCCTTGGAAGGAAAGTTATGACCAACCTAGATAGCATATTCAAAAGCAGAGACATTACTTTGCCGACTAAGGTCTGTCTGGTCAAGGCTTTGGTTTTTCCAGTGGTCATGTATGGATGTGACAGTTGGACTGTGAAGAAAGCTGAGTGTCGAAGAATTGATGTTTTGAACAGTGGTGTTGGAGAAGACTCTTGAGAGTCCCTTGGACTGTAAAGAGATCCAACAAGTCCATTCTAAAGGAGATCAGTCCTGGGTGTTCTTTGGAAGGACTGATTCTAAAGCTGAAACTCCAGTACTTTGGCCACCTCATGTGAAGAGTTGACTCATTGGAAAAGACTCTGATGTTGGGAGGGATTGGGGGCAGGAGGAGAAGGAGATGACAGAGGATGAGATGGCTGGATGGCATCATTGACTTGATGGACGTGAGTTTAAGTGAACTCCAGAAGTTGGTGATGGACAGGGAGGCTTGGCATGCTGCGATTCATGGGGTCGCAAAGAGTTGGACACGACTGAGTGACTGAACTGAACTGAACTGAGCTGAATCAAATCCAAAATACGCCTGTTTTCTTCTAAGAGTTTTATGATTTCTAGTCTTTCATTCAAGTTTTAAATCCATCTTGAGCTGATTTTGTATATAGTGTGAGATAGTGATCTAATTTCATTTCTTTTTGTATGTGGCTGTCTAGTTTTCCCAACACTGTTTATTGAAGAAACTATCCTATATCTATTGTGTATTCTTTGCTCCTTTTTTGAAAATTAATTGTCCATATATCTATGAGTTCATTTCTGGGCTCTCAGTTCTGTTCCATTGATCTATGTGTCTGTTTTTCTGCCAGAATCATGCTGTTCTCATTACCAGATCTTCGTAGCATAATTTGAATTCAGGGAATGTGATACTTCCAGCTTTGTTCACTTGACAAGATTCAACCCCATTTATGTAAAACATTTTTCATAGAATTGTATAATTTTTCATAAAATATGTAAAATTGTTATAGAAGGCTGTACCTCAGCATAACAAAAGCCATATATAACACGCCCACAGCTGACATCATACTCAATTATTAAGGTGAGAAACTGGAAGAGGTTCCTCTGAGATCAGAAGTGAGATGAGAATGACCACGCTTGCCACTGATCCAACAATTAAGCAAGAAAAAGAAATAAGAGGCAAACGATTTGGAAAAGAAAAAGTAAAACTCTCACTATATGCAGATGACATGATTTCATATACAGAAAACTCTAAAAGGTCCACCAAATAGCTCTTAGAAATAATATATGAGTGTAGTACAATTACAGAGTGCAAAATCATTACACAAAAATCTACCTTGTTTCTCGCTACTAACAATGAGCTAGTAGAAAGGAAAACTAAAGAAATAATCTCACTTGTAATCACAACAGAAAGAATAAGGTAAGGTAAGTAAAGTCACTCGGTCGTGTCCGACTCTTTGTGACCCCATGGTCTGCAGCCCACCAGGCTCCTCAGTCCATGAGATTCTCCAAGCAAAAATAATGGAGTAGATTGCCATTTCCTTCTCCAGGGGATCTTCCCTACCCAGGGATCAAACCCAGGTCTCCCGCATTGGAGGCAGACGTTTTAACCTCTGAGCCACCAGTGCTCTAGGCATAAATTTAATCAAAGAGGTGAAAGATCTGGTAACTATAAGACGTAGTTGAAAGAAACTGAAGGTGAGGGCTTCCTTGGTCGCTCAGTCGTAAAGAATCCAGCTGCCAGTGCAGGAGACATGAGTTCAGTCCCTCATCCTGGAAGATGTCACACGCAGCCAAGCATGTGAGCCCTTGCACCACAGTTACGAAGCCTGTGCTCTAGAGCCAAGGAGCCCGCAGGCTGCAGCCACTGCAGCCAGCATGCCCTGGAGCCTGCGCTCCACACAAGGAGGAGCCACTGCAGCGAGAAGCCCCGGCACCACAACCAGAGGGCAGACCCTGCTCGCTGCAGCTAGAGAAAAGCCTGCACAGCAACCGAGACCCAACACAGCCAGGAGCAAAATACAATTCAGAAAACATACATGCATAAAAAAAGAAATTGAAGAAGACAGAAAGAAATGGAAAGATATTCTGCACTCATGGATTAGAAGAATTAACATTGTTAAGATGTCCGTATTGCCTAAAGCAATCTACAGATTCAGTGCAATCCTTATCAAAATCCTGTGAATTTTTTTTTTCACAGAAATAGAAAAAAAAATCCTAAAATGTGTGTAGAATGACAAAAAGATCCTAAATAGCTAAAGCAATCTTGGAACACACACACACACAAAGGGATTTACATTATATTTTTTTCTCTTCCTGAAACCTCTTCATCTTCTTATGACTTGCTACTTCTTAGCACTCAGAGTTCAGGTTATGTGTTACCTTTTGGGGTCAGACTTCTTTGCCTACCTCATCTAAAGACGTTCCCCTGGAAACCTCTACATGTTACAACATTCCTCTCTCTCTTTGATTTCAGTCTTTATAACAGATGCTTCTATCTGTTTATTCATTTATCATCTGCTTCTCTCTGCTAGAATTTCATTTCAAGAAAGCAGGCACATGGCCCAGTTTATTCACTATTCTATTCTTGATATCTAAAACAGTACCTGATACATAATAGATGACAAATATTTATTGAGTGAATGAAAGGGTATGTTGATTTTTAGCAGTAAAAAGGCAAGATAGTTATCTTTGTAAAATATAGGAGAATTAATAAACTTATGTTTAGCCCTAGGGGTCAGAAACAGGCTTGACAAATGAGATTCTAGAGAGGTAATAGACTTTAATTCTTCAAAAGTAAAAAACTTTAAAGTATTATATATCTGTATCAAAGAAATAGTCTGTCCAGTATAATGGATGGCTCAGCAGTAAAAAATCTGCCTGCAATTCCCAAGAGGCAGGAGACATGGGTTAGATCATTGGGTTGGGAAGATCTCCTGGAGGAGGGCATGGCAACCCACTCCAGTATTCTTCCATGGACAGAGGAGCCTGGCAGAGGAGCCTGGCAGGGTCCACAGGGTTGCAGAGTTGGACACAACTGAGCGACTAAACACATACATGGTTAGTTCATGTTCAGGGAGACAAGAGACAAGCACACCCAAATGCAGGGATGCTCATATCAGGCAGTGGTTACAACAAGGTGGTCTCTCTATTCTACTTTCTCATTTCTGGAAGCTATAACTCTAAGGGGGTGTTTTGTATGGAGAATGTTGTTTTATGGGGCAAAAGCAAATTAGTAGGCAAGCTTGCTCATTGTACTTTATTATTTTCCGCTAAAAGTCATACAAATTGTAAGATGATACTGGGAAATGCATATGATCTTCTTTGCAAATGCCTTATGCTGAAAGAGAGATTTTTAAACGGCATATTAGATTTTAATTTACAGTAAATATGCAATTACTCTCAATCGGTGGTTTCAGTTGCAAGTAACCAAAAAACGTGACTAAAAATGGTTTAAACAAATAGGGGTTTATAATATCCATTTAAATGGAAGTCTGGAGCTAGTCAGTTCCTGGCATTGATTTAACTAAGGTATTACTGATCTTTCACACTTTTGTTTCTGTCCATTCTTCTATTTTCTAGATGGCTAGCTCTGCCTCTCAAGTAGTTTAACAGAGTAGGTTGCTAACGCTTTCTGAGTGTTAGTCTCATATGTAAAATATTAAAAATATGAATAGTGCCTCTTTTATTGCACTGTTATTAGAAGTCAAAGGATAATGTATGACCAGGGCTCTTATCTTTGCCTTCAAGGGCTCTACCATTTAAACCACTTTTATGAGGAGGTGATCCTACAAGGAGGGAAAATGGTACAGAGGGGAGAGAAAAGCCAAGGCGCACTTGTGGCTGGGATTCCACGGTGGGACTCGGGTTCGAGCCCCCCAAGCTCTGCTAAAGAAACTTTAAATTGTCCAACAACAGGCCAGAGTGTCTGGAGTTTTAACCCAGGGACTGCCATCCTGAGTTGATTAATCGTTGGTCCTAGGTTGTCTATTCCTTCTGCCCACGATCTTGACTGCCTCCAGTGGAACGTGCTCCAGCATGCATGCTGCTGGGAAAGCCCTTAGGCAGAGGAGAGAAGGGAAGGACCGCATGCTTGAGGTTGGGAGCTGCCCACCTGCCAGGACTAGGAAGACTCAGATGCGCTGAGGGGTGTGAGCGAGGCAGCCCTAACCCTCAACCCTAACCTTAACCCTTAACCTTAACCCTAACTCTTAACCCTTAACCCTAACTCTTAATCCTAACCTTAACCCTTAACCCTAACCCTGGCATCTGCTAAATTCACCAGGTAAGGAGAGCAGCTCTTGTTACTATAGTTGCTGCTGCTACTGATTTTGTCATTGTGATTACTATTATTGACCCTACTTTTAATATTATTTTACTTTTTAAGAAAGTATTAGATGGCTAAAGAAAATGACCTGCACCTGCAGAATAACAAAGAATGTGCCTTTTCTCTAGCTTTCCCACCAGAAAATTGGGAAATGCCAATAATAGAGATTTACTTCAAACAAAAATAGGTAATTTTCAACATTTCAAGTTTCCATAAGTAACTAGAAGGTGGGCTCCAGAACACACAAACCGGTCCTAGGGTTAATTACCATGGTTTCCCTGCTATTTTACCGTTTTTTTTGTTTTTTTTTTGCAATTTAGTCTTTTCTTTCTTTCTCCCTCTGCGTCTGTTTGCCGGAAGCCAGTGGTCTGGGCATGGTGCCCAGTTTTATTTAATTTTGGTTTTCTACTTATGCAGCATCCTAGCTGTGGTCTGGAGATGACATATTACAAATTGTGTTTAGGCGTTTTTGTTTATTTATGGTGGAACAAGTACGAAAAGCTTGTGCCCAGCTTGTTTGGATAATAACGTTTAAAACAAGAGAAATAAAACTAATAGCAAATGATAATACATACAAATGTGTGATTATACAGAATGCTCATGCGTGTTTACATGCCTTCAAATGGAGCTTTGGATATAATAACAGGCAATTGCTGCCTTATTTCCAATCCTTTGCCATCTCTTCCCGTAATAACCTGGAAAATATGAGAAAACCCAAAATAGAGGCGTGTGGCCGTGATGTGCCATCTGAAAGCACTGGGTAAGTACATGCAAGACTGGCATGAAGTTGGAGGTTTGCAGAGGGCTTTAAAAGATGCCAAGCCAGGGACTGAGCTGGGATCCAATGAAATCCTCAAAGTAACAAAAGGGGAGCTGGACTTGCAAGGGGGCAGGCAGACCAGCTGTGTCACATTGTGTCTGCAAAGTTCTGATGATGCTTTTTGTAGTTTGTGGATGGGATCTGAACTGTACAATGTTCCTGGTAACTTTCGGGTGTTAAAATGTCCAGTTCCACACACATGATCATTCATCCAGTTTAAAACCTTTCTCTTCCCCTTGGCTGGTTCTGTCTCAGACTAGAAAACATTCAGGAATAGGCTGAGAAAGGTATCTTTACTTGTTCATTCTATTTTTCTTTGTCTCCTCCTCACTCTCTCTGTACTGCCTTTGATCTAGGGACAGAGCAAGGAGAGAGGAGTGATAGTGGGCAGGTGGAAATGCTGTTTGGTGGCCAGCAGCATTGTGATTTGCAGATATTCAGTGGGAGTTAGTCCTTCTTGGCGTCTCCCCAGGTGGTTCAAAGTGGAACTTCCCCAAACAAGAAGGTCTGGGTCAGCCCCTTGGCACGGGTAGTCTGTCCCGGCTGCTGTCTCTGCTTCTATCTTATTTTTCACTTCCGGTGGTTATCCTCATCACTCCAGCAAATACCTTTTATGTTTAGGCTTCTGTTTAAATCAGGCATCCATCCTTAAGCCCCCTGGATTTCAAGGAACACACAATCAGTTCTCTGACTGATTCCCTTGAAGCCTTTAGCTTTAAGGTGAAAGAGCAGAAAGTCCTCTTCTCCCCATGGTGAACAAGAATTTACAGATCTGCAACCCTGGTCAGAGTAGGTCTTCCAGCCTTTTCCAGCTGTGCTTAGCCTGTCAAAAACCAATGTCACGGTTGGATGAGTCCTTGTGGTTCTTATTATGATCACCTTCAAGAAATAACCATCAGAATCTTTGGAAAAAATGGAAGCTTATTACTTGCAAGACCTGGAATTACACAGAGCATCAGAAACCATGTAGAGAGGTC
>SJXQ01000149.1:22871-39343 GCA_006408695.1 Aepyceros melampus
GTCCGGTGGTGGGGGGTGGGGGGAGGGAAGAGCATGCCTGGATTTTCCTCTCATTGGAGTCAAGGGTTGAGACCTAGGATCTTTTGGGCTCATCCTCTATTGGTGAATTAAAATGTAAGAGTGAGAATTTAAATCATGGGAAGAGAAAAAAATAATGCAAATGGTCAGTAACTGAAATGGAAGGAAGCCTCAGGGAGGGTGCATTTGGCACTCTGTCTAGGCTGTGGTTGTGTTTACTCAAGACACCTCATTGAAATGGTGCCTCCTTGGTAGGGATGCCTTTGGTAAGTCAGGCACTTCAATTACCAAAGAAAGGAAAAGAAAAAAAAATAATAAATAACAACAAGAAAATAATGGTCAGCGTTTACACTACACGTCTTCAACCTCTGACCTCCTCTACTTATAAGATGGACTCGTTTTGATATAGCCACTAGCTATGGGTCAAAAAATTGATGCTTTTGAACTGCAGTGCTGGGGTCTTACTCTTGAAAGTCCCTTGGACAGCAAGATCAAACCTAGCCAATCCTAAAGGAAATCATTCCTGAATATCCATTGGAAAGATTGATGCTGAAGCTGAAGCTCCAGTACTTTGGCTACCTGATGCAAAGAACTGACTCATTGGAAAAGACCTTGATGCTGAGAAAGATTGAACGCAGGAGGAGAAGGGGGTGACAGAGGATAAGATGATTGGATGGCATCACCGACTCAATGGACATGAGTTTAAGCAAACTCTAGGAGATGGTGAAGTATAAGAAAGCCTGGTATGGTGCAATTCATGGGGTCTCGGAGAGTTGGACACGACTGAACAACAACAGGGCCATCATGATTGCAAGATCTGCACTGCAATGATGAGCTTAGACTCAGTTAATTCCGTTGTCAGCATCTGTGACTTCTGCAGAATCTGAGACCACAGGAAGAGTCATCTTTAATATCCTGTCATGAAATGATCCACAACAGGAAATCAGAGGAGAGAAAACATGGAGCTTCCCATAAGCTTACTGGGATCCTTGGAGGAGTCTTTCCCAGAGTTCTGCACCACTGCAAGGTCATGGTACTATGTGACTGGAAAGCAAGGGAAACAACAGTCCAGCAACTGAGGGATGGCAAGTGGCATGGAGCTTCAAAGCACAGATCACTGAATCCTCAGTTGGCTGAGTTTTAGCTCTGCAGGTTCAAGTTGTGGACCCAGAAAATATATTTAATCTTTCTGTGCTTCGATCTTGTACCAACAAGATGAAAATTATAATAGTTCTCATTTTATAGGTGGTTCTAAAGGATGATCTGAGATAATGTATATGAGATACTTAGAACAACATGCAAGGTAAAAGCTCAGTGACGGACAGCTATGACTGGCTTGGGCTTCCCTGGTGGCTCAGCTGGTAAAAAATCTGCCTGCAATGAGGGAGACCTGGGTTCGATCCCTGGGTTGGGAAGATCCCCTGGAGGAGGGCATGACAACCCACTCCAGTTTTCTGGCCTGGAGAATGCCATGGACAGAGGGGCCTGGCAGGCTACAGTTCATGGGGTCACAAACAGTTGGACATGACTGAGTGGCTTTCACTTTCACACTTTTTTCTTTCATGACTGGCTTAGGGTTTGAATGCCACTCGCTCCTCCCAACCCTCACCTCCACACACACACAATTGCTACTGTTAAATCCAGGAAGGAAGACACAGCTGTTCAGTGGCCTCTCCTTGGCCTCTGTCTCTGGCTCACTCTCAACCCACTCACTCATGCGAGCAGCATCTCCCTCACTCATCTCTGGTGATGACTCGCCGTGAGGATGCCTTGGAGTATGTTCCACCTGCTCCCCAGAACACATTCCTCACTGTGGCATCACGTGGGGGACCTCTAGGGAAACTGGAAATGTTAGCATCTTGCCCCTGATAGTCGAGCAGTGTTCCGGGGCAGACGCTTCCCTCTGAGACTCTCCCTGACCATGGTAGTGTGCTGCCAGGCTAGAGAAGCCCTGAATCTCTCGCATGCTTCATGATTCTTGCTTCTCCTCAAACGACCACTGCTTGGTGATCGCATTCTCCACTTTGTATGTGCCTCACTGCTCATGTACTAGAGAGAGACGGGGTGCCCTCTATTCTTGCGAAATGCCTTACTCTTGGGCCAACCTCTCCCCACTCCCACGGTCCATTCCATTTCTTCCTGCTCTGACCTCTCAGCTTTTCTCTTGCTCCAGATGCTTTCCAGCTCAGAAATTTTTACCTCAGCTTCTCATTTTGCCTCTGAGGCATGAAATCAGAAACAGTGTTGTTTTTTTTTTAAATTTCACTCCATATTTTGACCTCTCTGATCAGAATTATAGACCTTTTTAAGTGAACTGACCCTAAAGAATAGTCCCAGATAACAAAACCTTCTATTCCAGAATTCCATTTACTGGCTCTGTCCCTGTAAAATTACCTGTCAGTTACTTGTCAGTGGGTTTACTCTGCGACTGTCTTTACCCATTGCTGGAAAATTCTATTTTTGTTTTGTCATTTTTTTTTTGCACTGAGTTATGCTGTTGTTTCAGCATCTTCCTTACCTGGACTGGGCCCATGAAAGTAGTATGTCTCAAAATTTAATATAATATGTATGAATCACCTAGGGATCTTGTTAAAATGCATATTTAGATCCAGTATGTCTGGGGCGGGGCTTGAGATTCTTGCTTTTTTAACAAGCTCCCGGGTGATCTGGATGTCACGATGCCCCCATGGTCCACACTTTGAGTAGAAAGTGTTAGGACTGCTGGCTCCAGCTTCTCCTTCCCACACTGTTAGCCTCCTTCAGACTCACATTGGTCCAGACCCCTCTCTGACCAGCTGACAAGTGAATCATGGCTCTTAGTAAACAGCACAGTCAAGATTTAACCCCAGGTGGCCTAGACTTTCATGTCTACTGTGAGTAGAAACATGTTTCTCAGGCTTTGAATCATAATCATAGCTCATATTTTCCAAGCATTTGCAGGCCAAGCATTGAACAAAGTGCTTTACATCTATGACTGAAAAAAAAATCAAATCTCACAACAATTCTGTGAATTAGGCATTACCGTTATCCCAATTTCATACTTGAGGACTCTGAGGTTAATGAACTTGCATGACGTTTCACAGGAAGTGATGGGGTTGAAGTTCAAATCTAGGAAGTAACATCTTTTTTTTAGATAAACGCTATTAACTAGTTGTGTGTGTGCGTTCATAATATTGTTCTAAATACGTATAGATGGGCAGATAGAAGCCAGTTAGGAGACCCTGAGTTGAGATTTATTATCATTGCTGCATTCCTACCTTGTCTGTTACAAAAATACACATTTTAAAATTGGTTTATTAATTATTTACTTATTTGTTTGTGCCTGGTCTTAGTTGCCACATGCAAACTCTTAGTCGCAGCCTGAAAGATCTAGTTCCCTGACCACGTATTGAACCCAGGGCCCCTGCATGGTGAGCATGGAATCTTAGCAACTGGAAAACCCAGGAAGTCTAAATTAGCTTTTAAAGAAAAAAAGGAAAACACACACATACACACACACACAAACACTGCACAATAGTTTCAAACCTCAAATCTTCACCGTGTATCTATTTATTTATTTTTTAATTTTCAAAAAGTCAGAGTTCGACTCTCAAGTTAACCCCTTATGAGGCTAGATCTCAGTATCCATATTGGTTACAGAGCTGGGGATTCTGTTGTTAATTGTAACCACATCAGAGTAAACTAAGGGTTTTCCTAAGTCTATACGTTCAGCGAGTGGGGACTACTGTCTAGTTATGATGCTTGGGCCTCTCCTGTGGGCACAGGGTCTAGGCTGTGCGGGCTGCAGCAGCTGCAGCTCTCAGGCTCTAGAGCGCAGGCTCATAGTTGTGGGGCATGGGCTTAGTTGCCCGTGGCACGTGGAATCTTCCCAGACCAGGGGTCAAACCCATGTCCCTTGCATTGGCAGGTGGATTTTTAACCACTGGATCACCAGGGAAGTACCACCCCCATGAGACTTTGATACAGACAGGCTGGGGTCCAGGGATCTGTCACCCCTAATCCTCAAGTAATTCAAACATATACTTTGGTGGAGAAGTCCTTGACTAAATGATCTCTGCTGCTGCTGCTAAGTCACTTCAGTTGTGTCCGACTCTGTGTGACCCCATAGACGGCAGCCCACCAGGCTCCCCCATCCCTGGGATTCTCCAGGCAAGAACACTGGAGTGGGTTGCCATTTCCTTCTCCAATGCGTGAAAGGGAAAAGTGAAAGGGAAGTCCCTTAGTGTGTCCGACTCTTAGTGACCCCATGGACTACAGTCTACCAGGCTCCTCTGTCCATGGGACTTTCCATGCAAGAGTACTGGAGTGGGTTGCCATTGCCTTCTCTGAATGATCTCTGAGCTATGTATTTTTATACTCAACACTAGCTATGACACTAATCCCTAGCAAACTGTCCTTGCTTTCAGTTGGAGCTTTTGCCTTCCCTGTAGAAGCAGACAGTGCTGGAAGAGGCTTGTTTTGTGTCTGAAACCTTCTCCATTCAAGGTGAATGATTAGTGTGACTGTTGCCCCAGCTAAAGCAATCCTAACGTGGAATGCACTGTTGGTCAGGTGATAGGTGGCTTAATTAGCAGGAGTCAAGGCACAGCTGCTGGCAGTCTGGGACTCCAGAAGGCTGTCGAGCATCTGCTACAACTCTACGAAAGCTGGAGGGCAGGAAACCATGGGGAGTAGTCTATTTCTATGGTGTGTTTCTGTTGATGAAATTGTCTGCATGCAGAATGAGCCCATTGATCTTTATTTGGAAAATCTTGAGGATCCTCTTTGCTTGAAAGCATGTGGCAGGGTTTCACTGTTTATCAGCAGAGACCGTATTGGGAGTATTGAGTGGTACATGGCACAGCTAGCTTGGGTCAGCCATGAAACTGTTCTTATTCCTCATCCTGTCTCTCTCTTTCTCTCTCTGTGCTTCTCTCCCCCATTTCTCTCTATCTCAAATAATTATACAATATTTAGATAAGAAATGTCCAGAGAGGTCACTTAGTGTAGTGGTCCTTGATTCCTGACCAAGAGATAATTACTTTTCTAAGTTTCATCATTAGCTATGAATAATTTTCTCATGTTTGGACTTTTCAGTAATACAGTATATGTTTTAAAGTCTCCAAAATTATTCTCCTATGCAGCCAGTCTGGGGATTCCTCATGTTATAGATGGCTGAGCTGAAGCCCAGAGAAGTGAAAAACTGATTGTTCATATCTAGGACGTGAAAGAATAGAATCCAGATTACTTGATTTCCCAGACCAGTTTCTTTTCCATCCTATATCATTTCCATTTCTTGTCACCCATCAATTACTGCACTAGAACTTTCTGTAACACACAGAAGATATTTTTCTCCATCTAGCACTGCATTTTCTTGGGCACCGTCTTGTCTCCTATGCCGTAATATGATTCATGTGGTGACCAATCGTAGGACTTTATCCTCTGACCCCAGGTTCAGCATGTAACCCAGATGCTGCCAGTCATTCATTCTTCTTGTCTCAGGGCGGTGCTTTTCATTAAGCTCGGCCAACAGAGCTCTTCCCTTGGGTTCTTCAATTTGTGATGGAGAGTGCCTGTCTTTTAGGTTACAAAGATGAAAGCTGGTGGTGCCACAGTAGATCTCTGGAATAAAGCAAAAATCTGGTTAATTATAACTGGTCTGTTTGCATTATTGTTACTTTTATATTGGTCTGTTTAATAAAGAAGTCGCAGGAGTCAGGACTTGATTTTGTTATAAGTACGTTCCGCAGCTCTTCATGTGAATAACTTTGGCTGTCACTTCTGCCTCCCAGAGTTCATTCTTAATCTTGTTGTTGTTATTCAGTTGCTAAGTTGTGTCGGATTCTTTGCGACCCCACGGACTGCAGCATACAGGGCTTCCCTGACCCTCACTATCTCCTGGAGTTTGCTCAAACTCATGTCCATTGACTTGGTAAAGGCAGTGTAATAAAACCTGATCTTTCAGTTGTACAGAGTTTTTGAGACAAGAACAGTAGATATTATCTATGGAGATATTTTGCAAAGTTAGACTCTTCTGCTGTTTTCTGACCAGGTAGCTGACCAAGTGTTCTATCTCCATCTGCCCTCAAGACCTCACTGAAGCCTAGCAGTGCTCTCCATAAAAGTCCCTGCCGCGAATCAGGAAATAAACCAGAAGACACAGAATTCAGAACTTGTTAATAAGCAGTGAAACCCACAGGAAAGCAAAAAACAGCAAAAAACACATCCTCTGGCATATTGTGATATAAAAGAAAAAGCAATTACTAGAAATGAATATGTGTTCAGGATACTTCCTTCATTCCTAAAGAAAATTGTCCACAGCCATCTCACGATGAGAACATGCAACTGCTGACCAGCAGCGTGATCTTCCCCTTACATTTTACAGCCATGATTAATGAGTGACAACATCAGAATGGAAAAAAAAAAAAATTGGCTGTAGGTGCACATCAAGTGTTCAATGAGCCAGGCAGTTTGCCTGGGTGTTTAACTACATGCATTGATTTGGAGTGAGAATGGCAGTGTGCAAGGGGGGAGCAGTGGTGCCAGGAACTTCGGACCAGGGACAAGACGATATTGAGGTTTCCAGGTTGGAGAGAAAATAGAAAATGCTTGCTATTGGGCCATGCAACTGCAGCTACCTCACCAGCCTAGGGGCCAGCTATTTGTTCTTTTTCTTCTCTTATTTCATAGCAGCGTTTGGTAATCAACCTGTTTCATCTTCTTTGTGGTTGCCATTCGCTACTATCTTCTTTGAGAGTTGGCTTATCCTGAAAATGGCAGGCACCAAAATCAATTCCACAGGAATATTGAGTTGTAAGAGTGCCCAAGATACAGTAGTCAGAAATTTGACCCACTGTCTTTCAAGACGATTGGATATCCATTTGTATGTAGAGGACTGGAGATATTACTCATTCACAGAATTGCAAAGATACAGAAGTTGCCTGCAGGAGTAGCAATAGGAAGAACTCGTTTAACTAAAGGAAGGAGAGAGGGAAGCAGAAAGGAAGGGTGAAGGTAAGAAGGAAGGAAGGAACGGAGATGCAGAGCTGGACAAGACCATTTGCTAAATGTTCCAAGGATATATAAGCTGATTCCTTAAATCAAACCTCTTTAGAGAATCCTTGCTTGCTCCTTGGAAGAAAAGCTATGACCAACCTAGACAACATATTAAAAAGCAGAGACATTATTT
Source organism: Aepyceros melampus (assembly GCA_006408695.1). Classification (NCBI taxonomy): domain Eukaryota; kingdom Metazoa; phylum Chordata; class Mammalia; order Artiodactyla; family Bovidae; genus Aepyceros; species Aepyceros melampus. The sequence goes on from SJXQ01000149.1 coordinate 30,058, forward strand.
TGCCAACAAACGTTTGTCTGGTCAAAGCTATGATTTTAGCAGTAGTCATGTATGAATGTGAGGTTTGGACTCACAAGCCTTTGCCCCCAAGTGGCTCACCTTTTAGCAAGGGGACAGATATAGCATATTTATTAAAAAAACAAATAATAAGGACATCTGTAAAGGGAGATTCTGAAGGAAGTCAGAGAGTTTTTTGAGAGAACTGACTTCTGACATGAGTTTTGAAATAGCAATAGTTTCCCAAGATAACAGAAAGTGAAGTGAAAGTGAAAGTCACTCAGTTGCGTCCTACTCTTTGTGAGCCCATGGACTATACAGTGCATGGCGTTCTCCAGGCCAGAATCCTGGAGTGGGTAGCCTTTCCCTTCTCCAGGGGATCTTCCCATCCCAGAGATCGAACCCAGGTCTCCTGCATTGCAGGCGGATTCTTTACCAGCTGAGCCACAAGGAAAGCCCAAGGGAAATCTATTTCTAGACATCTATCATCTTTTGAATCCTGGGCCCTAATCATTCAGGGGCTCTCTTCAGTCATCTTTGTAAAGTCAAGACTTAGTGTATACGGTAGCCCCTAAGTCAACATTTTAAAAATTGTTGCTGGAAGTTTGCTGTGTACCCTGTCCTAGTAGCTGAACATGCACGTGCATGTGTGTGCACATACGCGCAAGTGCACACGCACACACACACGGACAGTTTGTAACATTTATCTGTTAAGGCTAAGGACAGGCATGCCCTCACTTGCCCTCGTTCCGGGCTGTGTTTTCGAGGACTGTGCTTGCCCTCAGAGTGTGTAGGCTCGTGTTAGCTGCATCTTCCTCTCCTAAAGCTAGAAGGTTGACCACATGCTTCCCATTGGCAAGGATCATGAAAAGCCACTTCCTATTAACCATTAAATTTCCCTCTTTCTCTGCACATATTTCACTTCAAAGATTCTGCTGACCTTTCTGTGATAAATGTGATTCACTCTAAAACTTAAGGGTCAAATGGAAAAGAGGAAAATCTGACATTTGGAGTCACCATTCATTAGGCTCAATAAGGCCAGAGATCACCTTAAAAGGCAACATATATCACCCCAAATTGAAAGTATTTTTGACTCACGGTGACTGTTTGGGCAACTTAAAAAAAATGTTCTACCAACTAATTTGCACTGGTATTTGGGGGACTATTCCTTCGTTTATATCCAAATCAGACAGAATTGAACTGGTAGCTAAAATTGTGCTGCATTTGCTATTATACTTCTATCAGGACTTAAGAAAAAGAACTGGATTCCAGACAAACTTCTGTCATTCATTCTCTAAATGACTTTGATCTACTTTCTTAATTTTTTCTGAGTTATCATTAAAATGGAAATCCTTACAGCAATTAAGTTTTGATCAGCTGTTATATCTAAGGCTCTAGGCTAGGTACTAGGGTCCCAGGTGTGAGAGAGACAGATAAGAGCTTAGACTCTTATCAGGGAGTAAGCAATAAATGACATGATTTAAGAGAGTACTGAACATTAACCGTGATTATATATAGGTACAACCTCTGGTGCATACATTGAAAACCTGTGTTAAAGCAATGGTTGTTTTGTTTACAAGCTGCATGAGCTGATAAACTGCTTCATCTTATCTAGAAAAAGGGAAATAGTACATTAATTCAACAAATATTTATTGAAAATTTGTCTAGATAATGGTGATATAATATTGAATAAAGGAGATATGAGTACAGCATCCCTTGGCTTACATGCCATGATTTGTCTTAGTGTTTATTTTGAGAACCATTTATGAAAATATATATGAATGTCTATTTAAAATTATAAATACTTGTAATTATTAAATGACTGTTCAAGATATAGGATCATGTTCCCTAGGGTTTCATGACCTCTGTTTCATTTTTGTATTTCATTGTATATAGATACAATATGCTGTATCTATATTCCTGTTCAATTCTGTCCTTTAAACCCATGTGAGATAACAGCTCATTTACTTGTCAGGAAATAGAAATCGATATTAACCCAGTCTTTTTCACAACCTCACAGCCGTGGTGTTTTCTGTCCACATTAGTGACCCTGAGTATTATCAGTTCAGACGGGTCTTCTGAACCCTGAGGGGAAGAGAGTCTGAAACAAGTAGTTACAGTGAGTGCTCATAAATGCATTTTGTTTTTTACATTTGAGAATTAAAAAAAAATCCTAGTCTATGTCTCTTATAAGTGGAAATTTTCTATTAAGTTGATGATTACAGAACAAAGATAGGGCAGGATGGGTGAAAGAAGTTGACAGTGACCATAGCAACCATCTAGAACCAGGGGGCGGAGACATGACCCTTCACAGCTCCTTGTTGACATTAGCAGACAGTGAAGAGGCTTGCCTACCACAAACCTAAACATGGTCTCATATTTCTCAACAGAGCACTCTAGGCAGACACCCCTAATTGAGTGGAGGCACCACATGCCTTAAAATACAGTTTTTAATCCCGGTTCTGTGCAAGACTCTAGTTTTGCAATTGAGGAGAAGTGAATTGTTTGTGATTGCCTATCAGTTGATGACTAGGAAAGCACTCAAACCCAATCCAGTGCCCTTTTTAAACTTTTTTTTTTTTTTTTTTTTTTCACCAAAACACTTTGCTTTTTAGTCACAACAGACAACAGCTATTATTAAACACACACACATACACACACAGACACAGGATGGTCCAATATCACAGCAATCTAGACACTGCTTCTTCAGCTTGTGTTCTCCCTGCATCCAACATGAATAGCATCAAATCATAGATCACACATTTTAGAATTACAGAGCAATGGACAACTCCACCTGGGTCACAGAAATTAAGATGATTTACATGAATTTCTTGATACACAATTGAAGCTGATGTCTTTGGTGGCTGCCTATAGTCCCTTAGCATTTTTGTGATGCTGGCCCAACTTCAACTGCCAGCACCCACAGTTCTTCCCCTGAGGTCATTCCCTGGCTTGCAGAGCCTCTCTCTGTCCTTGTGAAGGGTGGGCAAGAAGTGCCAGGGCCCTAGTGCCTCTTGGGTGAGGCCTTAACCCATCGGCTGACAGGAGGGGTTGGTTCAGTACACCAGCTCCATTGTGCCTTGGGTAGGATGACTCGGGTATGTCCTACACTGGCTCTCCTGTTCTCTAGCAGGATTAAGCTCTCATTTCCAGCTGTGGTCATTACTTCCTTGCTAATACTCTTTCAATACTGCTTCCCTTGACTCCTTCTAGACTCACTTCCTCATTCCCCCACAGCTGTTTCCTGAGACCACTTTCCATGTGAACTCCTGACACTCAGATCCTTGTCTACAGTCTGCTTCTACAGCCCCAAAACCAGGATGGAAATGCATCCACACAGCAAATTTACCACATGCCCACATGAGTTGGGCTTCCCTGGTGATTCAGATGATAAAGAATCTACCTGCCAGTGCAAGAGACCTGGTTTTGATCCCCGAGTCAGGAAGATGCCTTGGAGGGGGAAATGGCAACCCACTCCAGGATTCTTGCCTAGGAAATCCCATGGACAGAGGAGCCTGGTGTGCTACAGTCCATGGGGTTGCAAAGAGTCGGACATGACTGAGAGACTAACACACACACACACACACACACACACATTAACTCCTGTTCTGAGGCTGGTCATATGGGAAAAAACAAAACTGAATAAAATCCCTGCCTTCAGTGTACTTACACTTTTCCCTACTTAGTAGTTCTCTCAACTTAAGAGATGACGCCAGAGAAGACTTAGCTTTAGACTCCTACTACAAATTAAAGCATAATTAAAGAATGGTGCACAACAAAAACTTAATGTTTGTATAGTAACAGATGTGTACAAAATTTTTGCCTGTGAGTGTATTCAATCATGTCTGACTCCTTGCAACCCCATGAACTATAACTCACCAGGCTCCTCTGTCCATGAGGTTATTCTGGCAGAACTCTGGAGTGGGTTGCCCTTTCCTCCTCCAGGAGACCTTCCTAACCCAGGGATCAAACCTGCATCTCCTGTGACTCCTGAATTACAGGAGGATTCTTTACCACTAAGCCACCTGGGAAGCCCTAAAATTTTTAGCTAGCACACCTTAAAAGCAATCAAAGCCTGAAGAGGTTGGTTGGGTAGCTATTTCACACTTACCATTTCACAGATGAGGAAATTGAGGCTTAGGGACATGATTTAGGGGATTAATTCTACAGGTAAGACTCCAGGTCAGCACTCAAGCTCTCTGCAATATCTCTCCACCTCTCTTGTCATTGTAGCCTCTATAACAAGAACATGAGGACGCTGCTGCATATAAAATGACTGCTTCCAGTAATCCCACCCTGCATCTGAATTATTGTTTCCTCACCTTCTTTTGAAGCAGGCAGGTTAGGTCACTTCTGGGAACAGTTGTTTCCATGGCCCATTGATTTGCTTTCACTGGGCATCTCTTTTCCTGGCAGAATAGCCTGTTGATGGTATTAGGCAGAAGCACCTTATCATGCATTGTGCAATGCTGTGCTGTGCTTAGTCACTCAGTTGTGTCTGACTCTCTGCAAGCCCATGGACTGTAGCCCACCAGGCTCCTCTGTTCCCAGGCAAGAATACTGGACTGGGTTGCCATGCCCTCCTCCAAGGGATCATATCAACCCAGGGATACAACCTACATCTCGTGTGTGTCCTGCATTTGCAGGTGGACTCTTTACTGCTGAACCCCCTGGGAAACCCCATCATACATTACAGTTTATAACTCTGGAGAAGTGACTGAAAAAGGGGGAGGGACAATAGCTATCACTTTAAATAAGAATCCTAGATGTTTGGTATTTGTGTATGTAAAGGGGAGGTTACTATGGAGATCAAGGGCTGGCAGCATGGTTGGCATGATAGAGTGGAACAAGCCCAAGGCTGGAACACGCCCCAACATCTCTCTCTCTGACCATCACCGTGACCAGCATCTGTCAGCTGTATCTAATCCTGGGCCAGTCCATGCACACTTGTGCCCTCCAGGTTCATTCCAGCCCATGGGTAAAGTTTAACCTGGATGGGAAATTGCCAGCCACTCAACCTCGCCATCTGGTACCAATCAGAAGTAAATGCTATTGGCCATATTCCTTGAATGCATTTCTCAAAGGATCACTAAAATTAAAAAAAAATGAATACTGTAAGACATTGGGCTATCCAGCTACATTTATTATCAGTTGAGTTCAGTCACTCAGTCATGTCTGACTCTTTGCGACCCCATGAATTGCAGCACACCAGGGTATCTCTATGTCCATCACCACTCCCAGAGTTCACTCAAACTCACGTCCATCGAGTTGGGGATGCCATCCAGCCATCTCATCCTCTGTCATCCCCTTCTCCTCCTGCCCCCAATCCCACTCAGCATCAGAGTCTTTTCCAATGAGTCAGCTCTTCGCATGAGGTGGCCAAAGTACTGGAGTTTCAGCTTTAGCATCATTCCTTCCAAAGGACACCCACGACTGAGCTCCTTTAGAATGGACTGGTTGGATCTTCTTGCAGTCCAAGGGACTCTCAAGAATCTTCTCCAACACTACAGTTCAAAAGCATCAATTCTTCGACACTCAGCTTTCTTCACAGTCCAACTCTCACATCCATACATGATGACTGGAAAAACCATAGCCTTGACTAGACGAACTTTTGTTGGCAACGTAATGTCTCTGCTTTTCAATATGCTATCTAGGTTGGTCATAACTTTCCTTCCAAGCAGTAAGCATCTTTTAATTTCATGGCTGCAGTCACCATCTGCAGTGATTTTGGAGCCCCCAAAAATAAAGTCTGACACTGTTTCCACTGTTTCTCCATCTATTTCCCATGAAGTGATGGGACCAGATGCCAATATCTTAGTTTTCTCAATGTCGAGCTTTAAGCCAACTTTTTCACTCTCCACTTTCACTTTCATCAAGAGGTTTTTAAATTCCTCTTCACTTTCTGCCATGAGGGTGGTGCCATCTGCATATCTGAGGTTATTGATATTTCTACCAGCAATCTTGATTCCAGCTTGTGCTTCCTCCAGTAACATACTCCTTTTCCTATTTGGAACCAGTCTGTTGTTCCATGTCCAGTTCTAACTGTTGCTTCCTGACCTGCATATAGGTTTCTCAAGAGGCAGGTCAGGTGGTCTGGTATTCCCATCTCTTTCAGAATTTTCCACAGTGTATTGTGATCCACACAGTCAAAGGCTTTGGCATAGTCAATAAAGCAGAAATAGATGTTTTTCTGGAACTCTCTTGCTTTTTCCATGATCCAGCGGATGTTGGCAATTTGATCTCTGGTTCCTCTGCTATTCCATGTCCAGTTCTAACTGTTGCTTCCTGACCTGCATATAGGTTTCTCAAGAGGCAGGTCAGGTGGTCTGGTAGTCCCATCTCTTTCAGAATTTTCCCCAGTGTATTGTGATCCACACAGTCAAAGGCTTTGGCATAGTCAATAAAGCAGAAATAGATGTTTTTCTGGAACTCTCTTGCTTTTTTCATGATCCAATAGATATTGGCAAATTGATCTCTGGTTCCTCTGCCTTTCCTAAAACCAGCGTGAACATATGAAAGTTCACAGTTCACGTATTGCTGAAGCCTGGCTTGGAGAATTTTGAGCATTACTTTACTAGCGTGTGAGATGAGTGCAATTGTGCGGTAGTCTGAGCATTCTTGGGCATTGCTTTTCTTTGGGACTGGAATGAAAACTGACCTTTTCCAGTCCTGTGGCCACTGCTGAGTTTTCCAAATTTGCTGGCATATGGAGTGTAGCACTTTCAGAGCATCATCCTCCAGCATTTGAAACATTTGAAATAGCTCAACTGGAATGCCATCACCTCCACTAGCTTTGTTCATCGTGATGCTTTCTAAGGCCCATTTGACTTCACATTCCAGGATGTCTGGCTCTAGGTGAGTGATCATACTATTGTGATTATCTTGGTCTTGAAGATCATTTTTGTACAGTTCTTCTGTGTATTCTTGCCACCTCTTCTTAATATCTTCTGCTAGAGCATTCTTTGGCATTGCCTTTCTTTGGGACTGGAATGAAAACTGACCTTTTCCAGTCCTGTGGCCACTGCTGAGTGTTCCAAATTTGCTGGCATATTGAGTGCAGCACTTTCACAGCATCATCTTTCAGAATTTGAAATAGCTCAACGGGAATTCCATCACCTCCACTAGCTTTGTTCATAGTGATGGTTTCTAAGGTTCACTTGACTTCACATTCCAGGATGTCTGGCTCTAGATGAGTGATCCCACCGTCGTGATTATCTGGGTTGTGAAGATCTTTTTTGTGATCACAACATCGTGATTATCTGGGTCATGAAGATCTTTTTTATCCCCTGGATAAGGAAATGGCAACCCACTCCAGTATTCTTGTCTGGGAAATCCCATGGACAGAGAAGGCTGGCGAGCTACAGTTCATGGGATTGCAGAGCGTGAGACATGAGTGGGTGACTTAACACTTTTTCACTTTTCACACATGTATCTATTCTTTTTCAGATTCTTTTCCCATATAGGTTATTGCAGAATATTGAGTAGAGTTCCCTGTGTTATAAAGTAGGTCCTTGTTGATTATCTGTTTTATATATAGTGATATATATGTTTACCAAAATTCTAATTTATCTCTCCCCTTCCAGTAAGTTTCTAAGCAGCTTATTACAAATTTTCCAGAAATGATGGTAGGCTCATCATTTTCTGCTTTCTTTCTTCCCATCACAGAGAAATGCTGTCCACACACAGCAGTCCTTACAAAACTCTGGAGAGGCGGCCCCAGGGAGGACGGAGCATGCCCACCACCCCCGTTCTCACCCGGAATGCCTACAGTAGCAGCCATTTGGAGTAAGAGAGCTTCATTCTAGTGGCTTTGTCTCCATTGACTTTTGCTCTAAGATTTTGTTTCACTTTGCTGTGTTCTTAATCACTTTCTGCAAGAGGACTTTATGGCTCTACTTTTCTATCCACTTAACAGTTCAAATATATCAGCCAAGAAAATGTTCTTGAAAATATATTTTGCCTGGGTAGATACTGGATGTTTCGTGCCTTAATTCTTCCAACCAGACATTACTCTGTGTTATTCAGTGGTGTGGACGAAGATAATGACAACAGAGACATTTTGAAGTGTTTACTTGAAGGCTGCGCTGTTTTATATGTCCTATATTATTTAGTCCCCATAACAAGTCTAATTGGAGATATTAGGTACTATTTTTGTCCTCGTTTTATATTAAGGAGAGGGAGATTAGTTAAATATCCTGTCCATGTTCATACAGCTGGGAAGTGATGGAGCCATGAGTTAACCCAGAGATCTCCAGTAGCCTGGCCAGGCTTTGACACCCCAACTCCCCATCATCGACTCGATGGACATGGGTTTGGGTGGACTCTGGGACCTGGTGATGGACGGGAGGCCTGGCGTGCTGCGGTTCATGGGGTTACAAAGAGTCGGACACGACTGAGTGACTGAACTGAACTGAACTGAACTGAACCACATGAATGCTGCCTTCAGTCTATGTATCTATGAATCTATGAATGCTAGTCTATGTATCCTGCTATCCTGTTGGGAAAAAGGACCCTCCAAAGGCATGTGGGTTTTTCTTAGGCTTTGATGCAGGTTGTCCATCATAAGTTTAGCCTCTCTGTTTTCAAAGAGGAATATGGACTGCCCAATTGATGAAACCTATTTCTTTTCTCATTTTGACCATGTGAACCCAGTGAATTCTGTTGTGGGTCAGCTTGGAAACCTAAAAAAATCCTATTGCAGTTCAAGAGCTATCAACTCATTCGACGTGATGTCCTTTTCCCTCATGTCAGTCCTCCTTTCCTTCTTTGTTCTTAGCAAGATTGCCTCTCTCTCCTCTTTCAGACCCGAGCCTTCATCTCAGCACTGCCGCCAGAGGAGTGGAAGCCTCGAGTCTCAGTCTCACCTGCTCTCGGAGATGGACCACGAAAAGCCATTTTTCTCCCTCTCCAAGTCCCAAGAAGCAGCAGCACTGAAATCCTGGATGACGGATCTTCCTACACCAGCCAGTCGAGCACCGAGTATTACTGCACCACGCCCGTGGCTGGCCCCTATTACACCACCCAGACGCTGGACACTCGCTCTCGCGGTCGCAGAAGGTCCAAGAAACAGAACGTCTCGACTTCCAGTTCGGGAAGCATGCCCAACCTAGCACACAAGGATAGTCTGAGGAATGGCGTCTACCCCAAGAGTCAGGAGCAGCCTTCTTCCAGCTGCTACATTGCCGGGTACACGCCCTACGCGGAGTGTGACCTCTATTACGCCGGCGGCTACGTCTATGAGAATGACACGGAGGGACAGTACAGTGTGAATCCTTCCTACCGGTCGTCC